>JAODUG010000018.1:1408625-1417041 GCA_027564795.1 Aphredoderus sayanus | reverse complement strand
TTTAGCGCCTTCTATCTGCCACAAAAGCTAGTGATTTGGGTCATTCTGACCCGGAGTACATTACGAGGGTTAATGGGTGTGGTAAATAAAATGTATGAAATGTTACCAGAACTGAAGGCTCAGGATGTCATAAGTATCAGAATAGGAACTTTTCAAAATAACAGTCAGCAGTATATTTAACAGAAATCCAAAACTTCATCCTCAATACTTAATGTCAATTTACCAGAAAAACAAGGTCTGTGTCATCTCAGTGTAGTCTAAAATGTAAAAAATAAAATAAAATGCATTTTACGAAACCAAATGGATAATGTAATGTACCACACACATTGTTATTTAGAGTGCATCATGGTTTTATTTCCAAATACGAAGAAAATGATAATGCTCTCTTCAAAAATCAGTATATCCACACAGCTTTAACCAGCAGAAGTATGAACACATTATTGTTGGAACTATTGCTTCCATTGTGTACATTCAAGATAAACAACATCGTTTACAAAGTATACTCCTGGGAATGAGAATAGATGTTGCAGAGAACAGCTTTTTGGATGACCATGGACCATTACAACTGGTAAGACAGACAACGGGTCAGACAAATATATTCATCTGCTGCAACAGAAACATGGAAAAATAATATTGTGAAACATAAAGAACAGACATGACAGGTATTTTAAATGTTTGAAAGAAATATTACACCCACTAATGACTACTGTATTGCTAATCACTCACAGCCTAGAATGCTGGAAGCTTATGTATAGTAGCTGTAACATTTATCCAATACAATGCTAATGTGAAACTTCTGCCTCTGCAGCTATAGTCAGTAATTCATTCAGAAACCATCACCTCAACCATATAATTTTTGGGTTAAGTATTACTTTAAACAAGTCAACGTCTATGGAATCGATGGTTGTAAAACGACTAGTTTTACGAGTTTTGAAAGTTTTGTGGGGCTACTTGCGTTAAAGGGACTGTGCGACTTTCGCTTAGTTGGCTGACCACTGACAAATGTTTGTCTGTCTCTTGTGTTCCCAGGTTTATCAGCTACGCTAGTACAGTGGGTTCCATGGGGTTCACTGTGTTGTTCTACGGCCCACTGCGCGCCAGAAGGACTGGCCTTATCCTCCAACGAATCAAACAGCAAGTCAAAAGACAGTTCGTCAGAGTGAGAGGGCACTTTGCTCCCTGCACAGCTAAGGCCCTGGGCACCACCCTCGGTAGCAGACACCAGGCTAGCAGCGCTTTCCTCTGCACAACCTGCTTTAGTGTATACCAAGGCCCCGTCAATGTCACACGGAGGCTGATTTCTCTGGCTGCTCAAAGTCAAATTATCTTCTACCCCAGAGCCACCTTCAACATCACAGCCTGTCAAGATGTCAGAGATGGGTTTTGGTTCGGGGACGAGAGTGTTGTCCAAGTCTATGGAAGGTGACGATGTGAGGGAAAGTTGAGAACCCCGGCTGCTGGAACTCTCTCCATCCAGCATCATGGAGTCCAACTCTGAGATCTTGTCAAGGTAAGCAGCATCCATGGAGGCTTCGCTGGTCATCTGGTAACTGTCAGGCTGCATATCCACAACATCACTCGATGCGGCTTCTTTGAACCTGGGTGACAATTCCTTACTTGGACCTGGACAGGGCTCATCATTAGATTTGGAGCTCTGCCATGCACCCCAGATGACTGCCTTGGAGGGCTCCGCCTGCTTGCTGAGGGACAGACCTTTGGGGAAATTACATACACTGGAGAACTGGTTCTCAGGGGTGGAGATGCAGATGACGGGATTAAGAGATTCTTCAAAATTTAGCCTCCTCAGATAAGAAGCGCACTTGAAAGCCACTTTCTTCTCACGAATCCTGGGGCTTTTCAAAGTCAGCGAACGGAAAGCGGAGGATGGGGTGGAAGGCGAAAATTGTGACGAGACACTGTCCAACTCCTTATTCTGTTGTCTAGTTGGCCTCTCGCCCAACCCTCTGTGATCAGAGAGTCCCGTGGAGCTGGTGAACATTAATTCCTGTGTCCTAGAGACCTCTGCGTCCGGATTGCTACAGATGGACTCCCTCTCTGTGTCACTCAGGCTTCTCCTCAGCATGTTGATTTTCTGTTGATCCCCGAGAGCGTCTGAGCCAGCCTTGTTACTGGCAAACACATTCTGCTGCTCTGCAGGTCTCCCGTCACACTCGCTGAGCTGAGACTCAAGGTCTTCAATGTACTGGTCACTGCGCTCCAGGGCCCTCTTCAGGTGGTCCACGTTTCGCTCATACTGCTGGATTTTTGATTCCAACGCCGCTACAGTATAACGACCAAACCTGGAGAGAGATTAGCAAGGAACTTCATATCAAATGCTTAATTCCACAGAGAAAAATTTGATTGGGCTCCCAGCTCAGGATCATTAAAGTAAATGTATGCTGCCCAAGGAAATGTTGTGAGAAATTGTGTGAAATTGTGAGATACAAACAATATATTTTGTTTTGTAATTTTCATTGTTGGTATTAACTTGAAACTGAATTACATCCTAGTGCCTAAAAAGTGCATGAGCATATGTGAAACTGATATTAATAGTTTACAGAAATAGTTTTCACAGGTGTTACAGTAAACTAAAAGTTTTGTGACACTAGAAATAAAACACTACTCAGGTGCATGTAAATATATTGCCCAAAATGAGTTTTTAAAAACATACCTAAACAAAATCCCACAACAATACTAGATTACTAAAACATATTACCCCTTAAATAAAAGTTTATAACATGAGGCACATACTTTTGAGGAGATCTGCTTGTGACTTCTGCTTTGAGTCTCATGTTTTCTTGTACAAGGTCGACATTCTGAGACCGCAACATCTTGTTGGCCTTTGAGCAGAAAGGTAACATTTTCAACACAAACTCAAGATTCAATAAATGCAAAGTTACCCCTTTAATATACAAAAAGTGTATTTATATATATAAAGACTACATCACAATAACATTAACTACAATTAACAAGCATTGTCAAGTACTGTTAAATACCTCCTTAAGCTTCTCCACGTCCTGTTGCACTTTACTGCAAACATCAGTAGCAGCTCGTAACTTGCTTGTAAATTCCTCAAGAAAATTGGGGTCAACTATTTTGTCCTCAGATTGAGCCACAATAATGCTGGATGGATCTAGAACAGTCTTCAATTGTGACTCCAGCCTTTGGTTTTTTGTTTTCAACTCATCATTCTCTGTGATGAGGCTTTCAATTTCATCCTGTTAGACAGAAATGTCATTGAAATTAAATGCAGTGAAGGATAGAATTGTAGGCTTGCAACATACTGTATGTACACAACATACACCGTCATGATAATATACTGCTTCCACAGTGCCAATGTGGAATTTTTAAATAAATTTGCTTTCAACAAAAGTATACTCTGGTTAATTACTTTGTTGTAGGATCCTAGTTTGTGGAAACAGGTTGACTAGACAAAATTAAATACAACCCAATCAATAGTGAATGAGAAAAATAAAGGATAACAAATGAGATGACATATTTGAACACTTCCAACTGCATTATTTAAGTTATTTGTTTTTCAGTTGGGTGCAGAACTGGCAATTAACTATAACAGGTGTCAATCAGGTAACTACTGGTCTGGCTATTATCAGTTTATGTGGTTCAATAAGTTATGTTTGGAATAAGTATTAAGCCTAGGCCAGTGTCACTCCATTTATCATTTACAAGAGCATGATTAAACTACCTCATACTCCCGTAAAAGCAGCTCTCCTCTGGTTTTTCGAAGGCATTTCCTCATGGAATGGCTGCCACTGTGGTCACTTTCATTGGTGCCTCCTGCATTAGTTTAACAATTGGAGATGAACATGAACATAAAACACATTACATTAAAATAATATAGCAACACATTAGCCAACAGTATTTCAAGACTCACTCAACCGTAAACCCCTATCAGAAGTGCATGACAGTATGCCTAGACACTTGATTCAGCTACTTTAATAGACCATTGAGATCATAACATCCGTCTTAAGATTAAGGCAGACAGTATATTTAAGAAGTGCCTAACAAGCAGCCTATGCTTCTTGAACGACTAGGCCATATGGTGACTGCTCAAAATATGAGCATGACTACTGTAAAGGTGGAGATCAGGTTTCCAAATAATACATGTATAATACCGTGTAAGAGATCAGCTCATTCGAAACACAAATTATCCAGCTGCTGTTAATTCAGTTTGGTAAACCAACGACTTACCAATGATTTCCCTGCAGGGGTTCTCTGCAGTAATGGGGACTCTGCAAGAAGGACACTGTTTGGCTTTCTTTAACCACGTTTCCATACAGGTTGAACAGAACACGTGATAGTTGGCACAAATGACGGGCTGGCGAACCTGTACAATTAACATAGGCTAGTTATTTACCATTTTAGAAACATATCTGTTTCAGCATTCAGTAAGTGCTAACATTGGCCGCATTGCATTGTTAACGCAAAGATGAGGCCGTTTCCTTTATGTTACGTTACAACCTCAATGTTACCAGATAGTTTGAACACAAAGCATCTGACTTTTTGCAGAAGCATGTCAAGAAAACCATTGCCGCGTTTACCTTCCCTAGACATATCTGGCACGATATTGGTAATGTTAAGGAAAGCGTCGAGGTTTGAAAGTTGTGCGCCATGACTTCTGAGATAACTCACTCCCGAATAGAAGCTTCAAATAGCACACTAGTCTGACCCATATGTCTGCCGCGCGAAAGCGCGCCGCCTTCTACAACTACGGAAAGCCTGAAGTTTAAAAGGCGCCATTTCGCAAACACACGCAAATAAACGTGAAAGAAACCTTGTACAGTATATCGTTAAAGGCTGCATGCATGGATCACATTATGTTCCAACTTAGAAGACCTGACTCTTTTTGATCTTAACTAGCCACTAAGACAAGAAATGCCATGTAGTCCTCAACTACTGGCCCTCCCCAAATGTATTTTGCTCCATGAACTGAAAGCCAACACAAATATCTACCCAATTGATACCTGAATTAGAATGGACACATAATAAAATGTAGTAGACTAGTATACCTATAAAGGCAGCCCATATCGATTGTTAAATGCAAAAAGACTATTCATTTTTGCAACATAAATTAATTTCTAAATGATTTCCCTGGTTGTTAAATACAAATGTGCAAACAGTGTTGTTTTTATATTACACTGCTCTTCTCCCTCTATTATTTGCTACACCTCTCACATCCATGCGTATTCAACCACCAATATTATTACACATGGTTAACAAATACAAGGAATTACTGCATTTACCATGACTCCTTTGCCTCAACTTTCATAGAACAGATGTGTTCATTTTAGTCAGGACATCATATCAACATTTCTGTCCTCTATGTCATTAATTGTTTTGTTAGCTATTGAAGACCAAAACTGACATGGATTCATTTTCTAATGCAGTTTAGATGCCTTGTAATTAAACCATGAACACTTGCTTGTGTCACACTTGCTTTAATCTAATCTAATCTAATCTAATAAAAGTATCTTATTTTGTGATTATTGATTATAGAAATGCCTTAAATACAGAAATGGTACACAACGAGTATTGTCAAAAGTTGGTAATGTTTCAAATGCACTGAACATTTCTGAACCAATTTCATTAGCAGTGTAAACACCACACTGTACTGTTCTGTCCTGTATTAGATTACTACATACATTTAGTTGTGTCAAAAATATCTGCAGAGAGAGTATTTTTGCATTTTGTTTGGAAATAACAGCTATAGAAAATGCACATGTAAATGAGCCAGCATAGGAATATTTTAAGCAACGACCTTGCTAATATTCTAACAAAATAATGCATATCTATTTGCAGCATGATATTTGATTCCATTCCATATTCCTCTCAATCTCAAGTGACAACAAACAGCAGCTGACATACAAGACACTGTCAGAAACATTGCCAAATATACAGTCTTCAAATTTTTATTGAAGGTGTTCATGAATTTGTTATTGGTAAGGACACAGTAAGACGACCAGTGACAGACAACAATAAAAGACATGTTCATTTTCATGAAGGCCCCTGTGAGATTGCTGTTGTAAACGTTTGTAACTCACCAGTCATTAATTGGTGACAGTCAATTAATCACATCTGGTACAGATGACTGCATGTATTGATCTTGTGCAAGACTTATTTGTCATCCCTAAATGACACAGATCACCAGATTTGACCAGCACATGTAATGGCTAGCGTAGAACCAATGAATGTGAGGCCTGTACCGGTTTAGAACCAGACCCCCTCCCCCTACTGTGGCAAATATCACCTTTACCATTTAGCTCAGAAAGGTTTAGACTGCCCTAAGAGCACAACAGTGAACCTGTGCTCTCTGTTACTCAGATGACCTTTTCTGTTTAAGGCTTAATGTGTGACAAATGCTTGCTTTAATTAGCCTGAGACCCCCTGCTTAGACCCCCACCCGACACCCCCAACCTATCATTCTATAGCTCTCTCTCTGTCTCTTCAACACTTCTCCATCTCTGGTTTTCTTCCTCTCTTTTCAAATTGAACTCTTTACATTTCCTATAGTGTTTAAGTGCAAGGACATATATTTTTACAGAGGATTTGTGATTGTGTGTCTGGTATTTAATTAATCTGCTAATGACAAGTAATCATATAATTTGGACACAGAATAAGTATGCACATAAAAGCGCATAAAGACAGGAATATAATGAGGGTGAGAAAATTGGCATGTGTGCATCATGAGGTTTAAAATAACACATCATGGCAACCTGCAGGTGTAATCTATCGATCATCCACCATTAGAGAGTAGAGCATAAACACGAAGACAAGCCAAGATATCACAACCAAGATATGAAATCTTCTGGTGAGCGTCAGTGTGGTTCTGCAAAAAAAGGTTGTGCTACATAGGGAATATATTGTTTACATTGTGCCTAAGAGTGTATCTGCTTCATGTGAAATTTCATCTGTGTAATTTTCATGTCATGCCATTAACATAAAATACTAGTAATTAACATATAATCCAATCCAAAATTACACTAATTTCATTGACATATTCTTACAAATTAACTAAACAATAACGTCTGCACTTGGAGTTCAAATTCATTACAAAATAATCAACCCAATAAATTAGACTGCAATAAAATATATTATAAAACAAAAGTTTGCTAACTCAGCAAAATATATTCAAAATACTGTATATAAAAGCGCCATCCAACGTATTTTGCGTTCCTTTCCCCACAATATCAGACAAAAGTAAAACAGATGCATAGCCACAAATCCCTGTTTTATTGGACCGGGGCCTAATTATAAGGATGTAAGTCAGCCTGTGACTGGAGGGCCATCTTCTTGTTGATGTGAGTCTGGTTTATATTTATCCCCTTTTCCTCTGCAGCTACGGCAGCAGGGCCACCGTCACTACACCAGCACAGTGTGGAGGCTTTATTACACCGCCCACAGGCAGGTTCAGCCCCCCTCACACACACACACACACACACACACACACACACAGCCTGCAGGACCCATGCACACACTTACACACACACACACACACACACACACACACACACACACAGCCAATAGAGTACCCTCCACCACAGAGTTACCCCACTTCCCCATGCAGCCCTGCATGGGCCCCTGGGACCGCAGGGGGTGGGTAGGGTGGGGAGGAGGGGGTATTATGGTAATACTATAGCCTGCTGCTACCCTTCCTCTCTCCTCCAGCCCATCTGGGCGGGGCCATCATTACAAGTATTGTGGCAATCTGTTTAAGAGGACCATGTTGGAGAAGTGGAGCAGCTAGCAGAGAGAGGATGAGAGCTGCATGCATAGATCACATAAAATATGATTAAAATCCGTGGGAGCGGGCCAGGAATAAAATGCAAAACTTGTTATGAACACCTTATATCAAGTCTACGATCAAAATTGCTGGCTGTAAATCACTATTTTCTCCTCTTTACTTCTTTTATTTTATTAAAGGGTTCTTGTGTTGAGCTGGTCATATCTCAAGACAGGGGCCAGTGGCACATAAGGAATAAATAGGACATAAATGTACTTGAATCTCTAATGCCCCATATAACTGCACCAATCTGTATTGCCATGCCATGTCCTAGAAGGCCGTTAGAATGGGACAGAAACCGTCTAATGCTAAACTTCTTGTGGTGAAATTACCTTGATTTCATTCTAATACAACCAACTTATCTGGACACAAAAGAGAACCAAGATGATTTGCAGTTTAACTGATTATTAGCATTTACAGATAAAGGAGCGCTTTAAGATGTGATTAATAGGTGGTAAAACCAAACGCTTATACAAATCTACAATAGATTCATCTGTGGCTTCTCTGTCAAGCGGGTTCAACCATTACAAACTACTGCATGACTGTTATCGGATTAGACATTGTTATCAGATTAGACATTTTTCTGTGAGGTAAATTGCTCACTGTCCAGTCAAACAG
>JAODUG010000018.1:1383182-1403052 GCA_027564795.1 Aphredoderus sayanus | reverse complement strand
AGGTTTAGCGCCTTCTATCTGCCACAAAGCGCTAGTGATTTGGGTCATTTTGACCCAGAGGACATTACGAGGGTTAAGAAACAATACCATCATTTGGCCTCTTCGCGAACCTCACACAAAAACAGTACAAATGTATCCATACATATTCTCAAGGCTTTCTGCTTTCTAAAAGGAAAGGTGAAGCAGTCATTAATGGATGGCCCTCTGAAACCACAAACAAACAGGAAGTAATATTCCTTTATGCTGCCACATTCACGCATACACTAACTGATGGGTATAAGTGCTGTTTGTGGCGGAAGCGAACTCCGAGAGATAAATGAGCTGGGATATAGCGATAAAGACTGGATAATTTGTCCCAGTACAATTCTACCTCATCCTGTTGCCCCCCACCACACACACACACACACAATCTCCCCCTCTCCCTTTTGCTTCCCTAAAGTGTGGCCCATCTGCTTTGGGGACCATACCCTGGCAGGCTGCAGCAGGCGCAGAATAAGCACACCATTTTCCTGTCAATACTTTGCTATTAGCCTCTGCAGATCCATACATCACCGCTGTAGGCTATGGGCTGGTGTAGTTTTCTTCCTATCTGGACGTCTGGGGCTGAGGCTCTCCCCTCTGCCCTGCTCTTTGATTTATCCAGCCGTATAGGTTAATGAGGGACACCGCCGTTCCTTCAGCCTGGGGAGTGTGCAAGTGTGGGCTGGGCTTGGGCTGGGTGCTTTAGGGACTACAGGACATTTCTGTAAGTGCTGCTTACATAAAGCCAACCTCCAGTGTCCAACCCAGACCATAACGACGTTTGTGGACAAACTTTGTAAACAAAATAAAAATGTTGCCAATCACGAGGCAGCTTTTAATGTAGTTTTATTTTGTACACTGAAATGTGTATCTTTCTGTTCCATTTTGACTTTTACTTAGCATTTCTAAAAAATATAATTTAGAAAAATTTGAAAAAACTCCTAATATAAAATATACTATATACACATGTCTATAGGCTACTCAATAAGTCTGACTTGTTGTTGTTGCTGTTTTTTCAGTTTTTGTTGCTTGTAATATTTAAGTACATTTATTAAATAATTGATTTTGATAAGCACAATAAATTATAGATAACTATTAATTTTAACTGTAATATAATTCGTTCAAATAAATAAATTAAATATGAAGTAATTTCTTTTTCCCCACACAAGAACTATTTTGTTTTCAGTATCCCACATTTTTTAAGCAGTAATTGAATATGTACTGGCTCACTGGACAAACTATCTTGACTGAAGGTAATAATAAAAAAGTAGCAAATACATAGAAATTATAGGCAGTTGACAGAGCACAGTATTTAACAACACAAGTTGTTAGTGATGTGTTAATAATATACAGTGTAATGTATACCTATTTGTTATACCTCAAGTCTATGCCTATCATTATTTTATCGTTTGCCTTGGCTATGTTGAGACTGTCAGTCAAAATCTGATTTATAAGCATACACAGTCAAATATAATGTTAGCTTTACTCTTTCAAACCATACTTGTGGAAATACTATGTCATTATTCAAATTGCAATTTTCATAGTTTGTCTCTGATAATAATCTTATAATAATATAAAATGTGAAAATGCAGAGAGAGTTTGAATTTATCCTATGTTTATAGGACCTTTCCCAATTAGGACCTTAGCAGATGACAATTAAATTATGGAATGGGACCTACAAAGAGACAAGGAACAATGAAACACATCCAAATATAAGTTACATGTACATGGTCTTCTGTGAGTTTAGGACCTGCAGACATTTGGCCTCAAGAAGGAACTGTCTAATGAGCAAACCCTGTCACTATCTCTTGCAGGCTGCTCTCGGCAGGCTGTGTGTGAGTGTGTGTGCTTGTGTGTGTGTGTGTGTGTGTGCGTGTGTGTGTGTGCGTGTGTGCACGCGTGTGTGTTTGTGTGTGTGAAAATGTGCTCCATGCTGATGGCACAGTTGCACAATATCAGTGGAACCCAGGAACAGCACTCATGACAAGGAAATAAATCCAGGTCCCCCCAACCCTTACCCGTTCTCTTCCAAATCTCAAACTCGCACGCAGACACACGCACTCCTTCGAGGAAAAAACCAAGCATATGTTTTCTTTCTCCTTGCATCTATCCCACGGCCAGTTTCCCGATTTCCCAATTTCCCAGCTAACTCCCTGAGAGAAATGACAGAGGGGTGTGTGAAACAAACTACTAGAAAGGAGACAAGAAACAGAAGAGGATACACAGAGAGAGAGAAAGAGAGAGAGACAGAGGGAGTGTGTGTGTGCGTGGGTTTGTGTGTGTGTGTGTGTGTGTGTGTGTGTGCGCCTATGACAGCTGTCTTACAGGTTCAGCTTGTTAAGCACCTGCTAATTAGTTTGCCTGTGGGCCAACAGTCACTAGTGTACACATCTGGAGTGACTAACAAAGCCCACATGTGGACCACACCATGCGTATTATCTGGTGTAAATATGGCCATTGATAGTGCTACTGTTGTTATACAGTCAGTAGCGGCCGTGACTTAGCAGAGGCCTTCCCGCAAAGTCAGAGCTTGAGGCCCCTCCCCTAAATCCACTCAAAATGTATCTCCATCTATTATCGTAGACCACTGCCAATAGACTGATTGCTGTCTACCTTTAACTATAGCCTATATTCAGCAATGTGAGCGAAGAATAAAAAAGTTTAAAAATGACAAAAGCACATTTGCGTCAGCACAGCAGCAGCCTATTTGTCATTGTTCAAAACCAAAGACAACGATAGCCTAGTTAGATAGACAGCAAAAAGGATCGCACAGCCACTATGAACACTGAAATAACACACAATCAATGGAGGGAAAGGAAAACATTTATTCTTGACAATAAGTAAGCAAGTATATTTATTGTAGACTAGATTTGAAGTTAACAGGTAACGTTGAATTGGTTCGTTCTTTAACAATATCGTTAAATCTTTTAAAAAGTATACCGGCAGTGTACGCTTCGTCGGTGGAGATGATTATGATAGCTTCCTCCCTGGCTGGTCCAACATGTCATATTCGGGTGTTTTGTTCAGACAACAGTTTATTTCTTCGCTTTTGAGCACAGCTTGGATATTTTCTTTTACTCATGTGTAACGGTGGCCAGCGGGTAGCTGGGCAGCAAGTTAAGCCTCAGTCTCTGACACCATAGGACGCTCTGGCGACGCATGCTAGGGTCCTTTGGGATTTAGCATGTCTTGTAAGAGTTTATGTTTTCTAAGCGGGAGAGCCTAGTTTGTGTCACGATCAGAACACTTCCGGTTACATATGTATCACTTGGGGCTCTCCTTGAGCCCCAAGTTCTTTACACTATATATATATATATATATATATATATATATATATATTGTGGGGCCCTTGGGGCGTGGGGGCCTCCCCAACTCGTGGTGGCTGCTGGGGTTTCCCGCCATTGTACAGTATGTGCCATTACAGCATGTAGGTGATCACTGTATTTGTTTTGATGATGGTCTGAGCCATTGATGTATTTCATCTCCATTCCCAAATGCAAGTGTTTTTTTTCCAGCAAGTTGGGGGATCTTATCTGTCTCACAATGACATCTTATTAATAATGTGTGCTATTGATACAGTATTAACCTTGAGTCTCTCTGGGCAAAATACCAAGAGGTCACATTAGCAAGCATGCAGTAACACACGTTTTTATTTTATCTATTAATGTTTTGCTACACTCCAATAACACAATACAATGCAGTGCAGCAGTTTTGTTTATGTAAATACAACTGAAATATGTTCTGCTATGTTTGTCAACATTTATCCAAAATAACTGGATATTCTCAAAGGCTTGGTAACCTAATGCGGAGGCACATTTTTTCTGTTATGACTATTTTATGAAATACTGACTTCATATTGGTCTTTACAGCACACACAGAGAGGATATTATACCTTTTGCTAAAAACTATTTTACATGTAATAATAACTGGATTGTCATAGCAGTTAATGACATACTGTTTATTTATAGAAGAAGAAACAAGCAGTTGTGTGTTTTGTGCTTTTAATATCGTTATTTAATTAGTTCAGGTGACATATTCAATAGGCCATATTGATGTTACAAAGCACATGCAAATCATATCTACAGTGCAGCCAGTAAATGCCAAAAGACAAAATTAGGTTTGTTTTACACAGCCTTCTTACCCAGGTCTGAACAAAAAAAGCTCAAATAACAACAAATAATAACAACAAAATTTTTTCGGTTGTGGTGTATTTCTAATTATTAAATTGCCATGTAGTAATGTCCTCTAGCAAATTTCTAATGCACCGCTATCATTCAATAACCAGTGATTTGCAAAGCACAGTGGGATGTAACATTGACAGGGTTAGCATGCCTTCCATGTCCCTTACCTCAACATCCATCATGCATCTGTAACCAGATCATAGCTGCAATCACAGGGCAGATTAGATAGTAGTCTATTAATCTCCCATATTAAGCAGATCCATTTGTGAAAGCAAACGGCCCAGAGAGGGTGCCCTCTCACTTGTTGTCTCTAAATGTGATTAGCAAGCGCAGCGATGCAATGCTAAGGGTCACAGGAGATATGGATTGGTTCTGCCTGACTCTCCACTCTTGGGACATTATACAAATGTGTTGCAAGCATGTACAACAGCACAAGCTGTGTTATGTCTGAAACACATGCTTATTAAGTGGAATGTCTGGTGTGATCATCCATATGGAGAGAACAGTGTGTATAGGCACATTAGCAGAGGTATTCATTTTGGTTTATTTAATATAATATCAAGTAGCCTACTCAGCCACATTGTTAGAATATGTAGAATTAAATAAGTAATATTGAGAGTTGTCATAAAAGTAAAGGTTGTTTTTTAATTAAAAAAAACAAACAAAAAAAATATAAATAATTTCCATGGTGTGCAGGCACTAGACAGACTGTGCTGGATGTAAATAAGAGAGTGGCACTATGACTTGATGTGAGATGATCTATACTGTTTATGTTGGCTCATAAACAGCTGTAACAGAATTAATTATAAGTAGTGACCAAATGGCTATTGTGGATTTGGTGACTTTGATGTATGTCGGAAAGGGAAATTAGCCTAATTTACATTACATCTGTATGACATGCTAGTCAATTTAACACCATTGATTCATAAATGTCTGAATGAATGCCAATGACCAAATATTTCCATAGTATACTCTTTGTACTGTACACATAAGGCAAGCCATGTTCAGCATTTCACATTAAAGCAAATAAAAGATTTTGTCTTCTAACAATATTAACATAATAACTTAATATTTGTCTAATTGAGATTATAAACCGTATACTCCCAGAGCCTGCTTCCAGTTCAGAGGTCACGATGGCATCAGAGGCATCAGTAACCATGATGAAGTCTATGGCGATGATGTCACCGGTCTTAAATTAGCCTCCCACATGCACCAGAAGAGAGCGGGGCAGAAGCGTTCAGCAGGTATCTGATTTCTCTCTTTGACTTGGCTGGGACAGGCCAGTAGGGGTGGTGGTGTGGGGAAGCGGGGGGAGCTATCCGGTTACATCAGGGAGCAGTGCCCGGTGAGCGTAGGGACATATCTGTTTACTTGGGGAAGTTAATTGATTGGGAGGAAAGGTGGCGAGAGGAGAAAAGGAGGGGAAGAGGCTAGAGGGAGGAGGCAAGAGGCAAACCGGGGGTCAGACTGTGTCCCACGCAACGCTAGGTATTGATCATGTGACTTTTCCTGCCATAACCTCCGATACGCATCTGCTCTGTTATTGCACAGCAGCAGCAAATAGGGAGGTTTCCTTGTTAAGAAAAGATAGTGGGGAAAGGAAATATATTCAATGAAAAGGGCACGGGAGGAAACCTTGCTTGCTCTGCTATCTCTTGATAGTTCTGGGAAGACAGACCCAAGTGCGATCCCCACCGCAGGGGTGATACCAGGATCTCTTCTGTAAATACGCTAAGGGTAGGAAACTGAAGCCAATCATAAAGAAGTTGCAAGTTATCCTGTAGAGGTTCAGTCAAGAAGGGGTTCATACTGTATACAGTATATAGCATATATATAATGTATAGCAAATAATTTGCTATACGTTTAGTGAAGATCTTTGAGGTGACCCTGTAAGGAGTTTATTTGTCGAATATGCACTATTATTTAAATTGTCTCTAGTTGAGCAGAGTTATTTAAAAGAGGACATCCTTGATGTGTTGTGTCCATGGACTAAGGTGTTTTCCTGTTCACACGGAGGCAACGGGTGACCATGTGTATATGCTGGTGTAGCTAGGGAACTGGGTAGAGAGCAAACTGTGCCATTCCAGCAGAGGAGGAAGTGTGCAGTTCTGCACGCCACCCTTGTTTGTATTGAGTAGACCACATGAATTATTTAAGGCCATGGCTGCTAGCTATTATTACAGAAAAATAGTGGACTGCATCCGGACACTTGCCTCCCGTTTGTATGTCAATAGAAAAACACCTTGGCCTTGTAGGCACACAAGCCAAGTGTGGTATAGTCGCAGATTAAAGCAGGAGGCTCTACAGTATGTCCACATCAATACACTAGAATACTCACATGAACTACAGTATGTTGACTGACAATGGACACGGATAAGAAAGAACACAGTGTGTCCAGCACTACATTGTGTGTGTGCCTACTGTTAATGTTGGGATTTACTATATTTTATATGGGTGAAGAAAAAAAGGACTTTGTGAGAGACGCATGCAAAGAAACAAGGATAAACAGTGAGAGCCTATAAATGGCTATTGGCAAAACTGGTATTAGGAGGTGAAGTGGATGGTTTGTTCTGTTCATTTGTTTTCTGCTGTCTTTTTTAGCTCACATTTCCTCAGCCTACATCTTTCCTCACCAAATGGACATTTCTCTGTTATTCACTCTGAGGTTATGGTTTTAGATTGAGGGCAAAACCTGCAGTACACTGTTTGTTTTGAAGGAATCCATTGTCGATACACAGCTACCCAAGCTTGGATTGTTTGCAGAGTTAATAGTAGTTTGATGATGTCATTCTCAGTGACCTGAAGAGGAATTGACCCCTGTAGTGTGAGTATAGTCAAAATGCCACCCGCACAATTATGGAGGGACAGTCCCCAGACTGGGTCTGTTTTATCTGAGACAGTCACACTTGCAAAAGCCCATAAAATCTCTCATGAATACCAACTCATTCCCTATCACTCATATTATGCACATTTTGCATAATATGTGTTAAAAAAAATCATGTGTTTAGGTTTAATTTGATGACCTATAACTGTACATCTTGTCAACATGTGAGGTTCCCTATGGTGATGATGGAATAATTGATTTATCACAACTGTCATACATTATTTCCTCAATCAGTGTTTCACAGCAGCATAAAATATGTCAGTCTTGCTAAAGGTATCTTATCGTAAAACTCAAGTTTTCTAGATGAGTGGTCAGTGTTATCTATATGTTACTTAAAAGGGCTGCCATATTCCTGGTCATGGCGTGAAACAAACCAATCACATTTGACCGATCTTCCCACGGGCAGTCAATAGTTAGATACTTAGCCAATCAAGTTAGAACGTTGCCTGACAGACAAAAACAGGATGTTCTGCTCTAAGGTAGAAAAAGTCCAACAGAAGAGAGCAAAGGGAGGAACACCAAAATGAGCAGTGTACCTTTAGAATCTGTCAGTATACACATACAGTAAAAGCATAAAAATACAAATCGATAGCCAGAGACATACACACTGTGTCGAAGGGAGGTAGAGAAACAGACATACCGTATCTGAGCAGACAGGTATCCATGACCGTATAAAATTCACTGTTGTAAGGCTTCATTCCTTACATAATGCAGAATACAGTACCAGATTATATAAATGCTCTCTCTTGTCTGAAGGGCTACTTACATATTCCCTGTAGTATCTACTTAAAGAAATAATTTGTTTCCTTGTATTGGATTAATGCTTATCTACTTGATTTTGACTCCAGGCCCACAGTCTGCAATGGATGGAGAAAGAGAATGAATAGAAGGCAAGAGGAAAAGACCAAAACAGAAAGAGATCCTCAAATCCTCAAGAGAGATCTATAATTCATGCTCATGACATACCAAGCATCCTTTGTGCGTGCATGCGTGCGTGCGAGTGTGTGTGTGTGCGAGTTCATGGATGCATGTGTATGAATCTACAGTATGATACTGTTTATGTTGTGAGATAACTGTATTATGTCTGTTTTTCCTGCATGTGCTTCTAGGGTGTACCATCAACAGACTAGATTTACCTGGGTCAATACATGAGGCAGTATTGGTGGGATATTCCTCAGAGTAACTCAGCCTTAATATGAGACCTGCCTGAAGTAAGATGGCTTTTTGTTAAAAAGGTGAGTTATGCCCTCCATTTGGTCATATTTTTTACAACATGTTTTAACATTCCTCATACAGTGGACCTGTGCTGTTGTAACACAAGCGTTACATTTAAGTTGCATGCTTAATGTTTCCACTAGGTTATCATTTTGTTTATTTACATTTATCATAAAGTCATTAAACAAACAATGCTAAAATGTATGATAGCTAGTGTACATAACATATTCCTCATTACAAGTTTTATTTTTTGTGTAAAAAGCTTTTGTTAAAGTCAACAAAACTGAAATAGTGCTCAAATATCCTCTCTGAAAAGAGCTTAGTGAACATTGTCACCTAAGCATTTCTTTCAATGTTTAAATGTATATAAATGCAGTATGATTGGTGAAGTAAATTGTTTAGCTTAAAGGCCTGTGTGTTGGCTGTGCTACAGTATATGTTGACAGCAAATGCCGGACTCCAACTGCAGTTATTCATCATAAATTATAAAGCAGAACGTTCCCTGTGCGTGTGAAATGGCATTGTTCGCAGTTTGTGTCACATCAGTGCATGTTTAACAGGCAAAACAAAAGCTTTTCAATATTTCAGTGTGTGGTGGGCACTAACAGAGGACGGAGAGCAGCCTGTGTTGTTGTGTTGCCTCCTGTCCTCTTCTGTTCTCTCTTCTGCTCTTGCGTTACACCAGTGGTTCTCAAACTGTGGCTTGTGAGATGATTTCAAGACTTTTAAGTCATCTTTTTTTATTACAATATATAATACATATTTACCTGTATATATAATGTATCTTTAATAAAATGTTGATGCATTTTATCAGTTCAGTGCTACATATACTCTATATGATGTTATGCTAGTCTGTTAACTTACTGTAGCTTTAACCTCCGCTTTTTGGTGGTTACAGGTCAGTAACTTTAAGAACCACTGGATTATAGAAATGCCTCTTTTCTCTCTTTTCTACCTATCATCTACAGTATATCATGTTTTGTACGACTACAGTCACTTCTAGATCAATTCATTCTTACTTGGATTTCAGTACCATGTGTTAAATGTAGTGTTGATCAAACACTGAGAGGCTCCATAGGGTATGGCTCTTAGAGCACCAGTATAAAGCTTAGCTTCTAAAAATGATTAACAGAGGGGTTATTGAGAAGATTGGAGAATGAAACAGATGAAAAACAGATAAATCTAAAAGATGGGACTGTTAGAAGAAGAGAGTTGAGAGACTATCCTTTCAAAACATTCTTCGGTCACATTTGAAAAATCCTGCAGAAAAATGCACATAGGAAGCAAATGATATCATACTGATTTTGCCAGCTCTATGCTTTGTTGTGCTGTACAAATTAGTCTGGAAACTAAACTGTGCCAATAGGTGTCAGGCAAATGATTAACATGACATGATAACATTTTAGACCACTTACAATCAGTTAATCAATAATTTATCATCAATAATCAGCAACTAAACAAAAAACGGATGTGCAAAGTGAAACAGTCTTTTTTTATATATATAATTTTCCAAATTACTTAATACTGTAAAAAGCTTGGTAATTGATGGCCTGTAAATTAAAGCATTATTGTTTTGTTATTTTAAACACACTGATGTGCTGTTTACACAGATGGTAATGCTCATCTGGCCCAATGTCATGTGTTTCTAAACTGAGTCACCAAGGGGAAAAGGGCTTTACTCTTCCCTTCAAATCACTTTGTGTCCTTCTGGGGACCCGTCTGATTAGGCATCAGCTTATTAGGTCTGACTCGCAAGGCTTTTAAGTCACACACCATCTCAAGACCTGGTTAAAACTTGATGGATGGATGAGACATTAGCTGCCAGCAGAACAGACATCTCCTGATGGGATTTTTACTTCCTGGCGTTCTCATTCTGGAGTGGAGGACATTAAGGAGACATCTGTTGACATTTGTGTGTTCAAAATTAATCAATGCTTATATACAAATCTATCATGACTGGCCATCATAGAGGAGCCTTATTCTTTGTCATTATTAGCAATTTAATTAATTTTTATAATATGTATTATTACTAATAGTTCTAATATAATGTAATTATTTAGTAAAGAACCTTACATTAAAAAGCTTTCCTTTGTCAATATACAGTAGGAGTCTTAAATGTGAACAGACGTGCGATCAGTGGATACATGAATGGCTCATAGCTGTACGTTCTCTATTTGTGACTGATTTTGTGATGTATGTTTTGAATCAACCACACAAACACCCTCCTTCCACAAGAATCAGAAAGCCTGGGCAGATATATCCTACAGAAAACAGAGAGGCAAGCATACAAAACAGAGACAGGGTACAGGGTTAGTGACAAAAAAAGCATAATAGTCAGATATTAATCGAGACATTTTTACTTAGTCATGAGAACAGTTGGTGGCTGCATTGAGCTTGGCTGATGTTTAGCCTAGGGGAGCGACAGACAGGAAGCCATGTTATGCTGTCACAGTGTTTGATCACTGGTATCACAGGAATCAGGGAGGCTCCTGACTTTTTATACAGTAGTTGTTCAGCCTCTACACCAGGGTTGTTTATACTTGCCAAGTGGTATTAATGAGGTAAGTCTAAATTTGTGATTCCCTAAAAGTCTTGATATATTTGTATTTTGTATGTATATTTTTCAATATATATTGTAAACAATAGATAATGTTCAGAAAACAACATCAATTAATTAATTAATTAAACAGCAGTTAGCTGTAACACAGTGGTAACTATCTAATGATGCAAATGTTTAGTTTTGTATTGTGTGTTAATAGGCAGAATAATTGCATCAGCTGTGTATCCACAGTGGGAGTGAATCAATCAATGTATGGATCCTGCCCCCTATTGTCAATAATGAAAATGACATCTATAATCAATTAGTGTGGATTTGGTGAAAAATGGTTAGCTTTCTATACTTTCAGAACCAGAAAATAGTTACAATAAATAATACAAATGTTTCATACCTCAGTAAATGTGTGCTACTCTGTCTGCACACCCAACAGGAAAGTCTAGTCTGGGTGCCAGAAGATGGGTTTAATCCGTGGCAGGGCTCTCCTGTTTCTACCCTTGAGAAGGATTCCCAACATCTACCTGCTTCGTGTTAAATATGGCAAACACTGAACATAAAGGGTTTGAGAAACAACATAAAAATAAAATGTACTCTCAGCAAGCGGTGAATAGTTCACTATCAAGTTTATTATAGCTGAGATATTGTATATGCAATAGAATTCCACTTCTTAACTCACTAAGCATTTATTTTGTGAATTATCACGACACTGCATGAAAAAGAGCTTTAGAATTTGTCATTCATTATTGTTTGCTAGGTAACACAGCGACCTCTACTGGACAGAAAGTGATGTGGCAATGTGACTGACTAGACTAACATAATTTGCTATGGGATTCTGGCAACATAGATTTTGAAAGATTAAGCTACTATCAGGCTTCAGGAGATGAAATGCCATTTTATTACAATAAGTATATTTCAGTTACTCAGCAATTTAGTTGAAATTGAATCTCTGACTCTTTGAAACGTTTGACTCCCAAACGCCTTGACAGATAACTAGCAAGTAATTTGACTTGAAAAATCGTATTATTGCCTGGGGAAGCGTTAAAAAGTATTCCATGATCAATGTATCTGATTAGTCGGGTTTGATGGCACATTGGTGAGCTAATCAGGCCAAAGGGATCAATGGCACAGTTGTCACATGGGCTTGCATTCTTTCAGCGTTCAGATAACTACAATGTAAATGGCCGGGTACTAAAGAAAGCCCTATCGGGAGACATACTAAGCTCTGCCTATGCTACATTGTGCACATGGGACCATCTATAGACACTTAGCTACTTCTAAATTAGTCATGTGAAAGAAATAGGTCCCTATTACACAGCCCTCTCTCAGCCTCTTATCCTCATATTTGTCAGAGCTTCCTTATTAATTTCCAGATCAGTTGCCTCAAACTATAAACTTTACAGCCCTTGCAGCAAATCCTTGTGGTGCTATCCTTATTGTTGCTGATAGACTGTGAACATCACCCACCCAAAACACACACACACACACACACACACACACACACACACAGACACTGTCTATCACCATCTCTCGCTCTCTCTCTCTCTCTCTCTCTCTCTCTCTCTCTCTCTCTCTCTCTCTGGCATTAAGAGCTATGAGGCCAGATGCTCAAGCGTATCTGTCCCCTTCACAGACAAACTAATTGCTAAACAAAAGGTGCTAGCGTGTCCTGTTGGCTACCCTTGTAAAAGCTTTACGGCCATTCTTCTCCATGGCAAGTTAAAGTGGCTAATTATAAAAGGATCACAAAAAGGGGGAGATTTACTGCAGTAGACAACAACAAAGCATTGGCTGGTGGTGTAGTGGGGTCCAGCTCTGCTACACCTGAGCAATTATGACACAATCATCTGGATGTAAATCAAGTCCCACTGATGACATGTTAACAACAGACTAGTGTTAGAGACAGACCTTAGTATCAAACGTGGTTGACAGTTTACCTCCAAATCACAGTGAGGATAAAATATGTGTGTTAATATCTTGTGATCGAAACATGCAAAGTGAGACACTTAGTCCTATATATTAACATATAGGATTAGGGCTAACCCTAACCCCTAGGGATAATAGAGATGTAATACTCTTTTTTCCTGATTGGTCAGTTTATGTCTCCAACACAATACTAGTGGGAAATACTGGAAGTTCTTATAGAGTTGATCATCTCTAATGCCTAGGGCTTTTGGCAACAACAGAAGCAGATTAGGAAATTCTTGCCTCTTTTAAATACCGCGCGTGTGTGTGTGCATGCACGCGTGTGTGTGTGTGTGTCAGACAGAGAGAGAAAGAGATAGAGAGAGAGACTTTGTCTGGCCATATATGGGCAGAGAAGCTGAAAGTCTGACTCCCATCTTGACAAAGTTGGGTAATTAACGACGCAGCCTATTATAGGGAGAATATTCAGGCGGTGATAAATGGCTTTAATAACAGGGCCATGTTCTTCGTAACAGAGACAGATTCTCCCGTCGCAGTCCCCCACCACATAAAGCTACCCAGAATCCTCTCTCCCCACCCTCTTCATCTTACTGCCGCCCATTAGCAAGGTGGTCATTCTCTCTCACTCTTCCGCTTTCCTTGTCTCTTTTGCAAGCATGCTCCCTTGCTTCTTTTATATCAAAAATGCACCCTGCATTTGTATTACTGAAGTTGTGGTTTAAAGATTAGGCTATATGCATGTAGAGCTTTGTGTGTCATGGGCGTTTTGGTTCATTTGTCGATTTCTGTGTGTTTGTCTTGTAAAACATTGTTAGCTGTTTTTGTGTAGGAGCCATGCAAATTGGACAGTTAAGAAGCAAAGGGACGGATTTATGGTGTAAACACGCTTTTTAACAGGGTCTGTGTTGCTGCTTTATGTGTCCTGGTGGGTTTGGGGGGCAAGGCTGACCACGGGGGTCACATTCATCACAGCACAGGACTATGCGACCGGTCCAGATGTGTGTCCTCATTAGAACAGACTGCTCTGAGAAGTGAACACATTCAAGAGGTACCATGCAGGCAGCCTCTTGTCTACTGAGTTAATGCCCTGACAGAATTGGAGATTCTCTGTGATGGGCTGTACAGTATGTGTAGCTGGACAAGCAAAGCACATTGTTTTGATGTTAGCAGTTTGTTGCTAGCAATATTGGCAGTAACAAAAGGATGGGTAGAGAGGCGTGCAAGACGGGTATGCACTACTGGGGACTGAAACCAAAGCATTGAAAGCATAAGTTTGATTCCATTTCAAACTTTGAAGGAAGGAGGAATATAAGCAAGACATACCAAGGATGACAGTGAGGGGCTGGATGAGAGGACACAATAGCAGGGTTTTTACATTGTATATTCAAGTTATAGGTACCTTATAAAAGTGACAATCAGGAGTGGATGAAGCCAGACAGTCCAAATAAAGTTCATTCTTAGGTCTATAGGTGGGTCCAAAGCCACATAAACACCCCCCACAGACACACACACACACACACACGCATACAGACACATCCACACACACAGAGCCCAAGGTGACTCCCAAGCGTGAAGGCTTCTACAGAGGTTTCAGCTGCCAGAACCTTCCTCTCAGGACGAAAGGCAGTAAGTACATTAAATACACATGAGAGCCTAATTAGGGACTTGACACATGTGGGAATGACATTGTCAGGACCCACTGACATCCACAGAACATGTTCTGGAAATTAATAGAGAGGAAACAGGAATTCCCTCTGAGAGTGACAGGACCCCTGTCCCCCCTCAGTAGTTCATTACCAGAATGTTCTGGTTTGATTGGGTAAGGAATCTTTTAATTACGAGAACATAAGTGATTATAGTGATTAGTGTGCTCAGTATAACTTGTATATTTCTATGTTTTGTCATTAAAATATTAACTATTTGACACGATTTAAAAGAGACTTGACAATGTGTTTTGTTATTACGGGTTTATTCTATGCTGTTACAGTAATGTAGTCAAATTATATTTGATAGTGATAATCATAAATTATAATGTTGTCATGAACTTAAAATAGATATTATTTTCCATTATAATTAGGTTGATAACAGCGAAAGGTGAAAAATCACACTTTAGTTATTTAGGCAGACAATCTTTTTTCTGCTTCACTTCAGATGAGATATTAGTGTGGAAAGGAGCTGAGTGATATTATTTAAATTACACCTCCTTGGGCAAAATGGTCGGAAATACTTTGTAGCAGGGAATCCATCACATGATGATATTGGGACAAGAGGATTTGATTACTCTGACGAAAATGTCTTTTTCCCCAGATAACATGAGTAATGTTGGTGTACATTACATTACACTACACTACACACATCCTATGTGTCCTGTTGTGTCCTCCAAATTTTATTTCTTGTCATCAGAAAATCTTCAAGAATAAACTAGTGATAGTATACTGTCTATCAGAAAGTCTTGATAGAATCTTGATCTATAAACTAGATAGAACCCTGTCTATTCCACAACTGCAATTAACAGTTTAAAATATATGTCTACCTTACTGTAACACTGTTTCAGTATTTACATTCAAAAATATTCAGTGGGTATTCAAAACCCAAACTTATATTCATTGGGTTTGGGATGTCTGGCATGATGTAATTCCATGTACTGTATCTTTAGTGTTGCTCTTACCACTACTGCTCTTTCTGGTCTCCTCTGCAGTGACAGGTTGGCCTTTCAACTTGGCACTATCACACCAGCTTCGCACTTTAGCAAGAGCGTCATTACCGTCATGTGGGTGTGCATGCTGTCGTTGTGACTGACAGCAGTTTTGACTGTGCATGTCTCCCACACACTCTGAGACAAACTTACAATAACACAGCTGTAAAAATGTCAGTGGTGCTATTTAACTTTACTGCTTATACTGTATATCCATGGGCATGTAAGGATTTAGCCAGTGGCCCATAGAGTATTATGACTTTATTAAATATGTTATAGTAAGTAAGTCTATTTTGTACAATACATTTTAGACTGAATTGGTCACACTGAATTGTAAACATTTTCATCTCGTAAAGGTAAAATGTAAGGTTATATATTGTTTCAGAATGAATGTTAATATCAAGGAGATTTTATATCATCAAAGCAACAAAGAATTAAAAAGTTTGTTACAAAGCTTTATTATATCTCAATGACATATCCCCATTTTACTGCAAAACGAACATTCCCAAAATGAATTACACTTTGGATTATCATGTAATTATGAATCATTCCAAAATGTGATAGAGAAGGCAAATTGAGCCCTGAATATTTCATAATCCGTATTGCCGTCTTTGTAGAGGAAATCGTTTAGGGATAGCATGCTAATTTGCAGAATGGATAAAGGTTCATGGTGAAGCACCAGAACGTAGTAATTGGAAATCTCCAGTCCTTCACAGGAATCACTCATAGATGAGGATGTATGCTCTATCATTGTTCATTCAACATGCCATTAACCCTGAGCCAGACACCTAACAACTATCAACTCCAAACCTTTTAAGCTGTTGTCACATTGGCTATGTCTTGCATATATAAATGACATGCCTGATTGTTCTGATAAATGTGCACTTTTCTGTCATCGGGTCTGTCTTTGCAGCCCAACAGCCAAGGATTTTGACAAAGGTCAAAATCAGATTTGTGCAAATTTGGCAAATTTGTTATATGTAAGCATCTAATGATAACAAATGCATCCTGTTACAAAACAAATCTACATTATAAAGGAAACAGAACATCCCAAACAACTAAAGGTTGGATAAATTAGACACTTAGAAGAACATTCAGGCTAGAATGTAAAAGAATATTCTTATTGCTCCCAGGAAACATATGAAGAAATAACAGTTTTGAAGAATGCAATCTTTAAAAGGCAAATCTAAATGTCAGGGAGACAGATACTTTGCACACAGAGTGCACTGCCTTCTGGGCGCAACACAAAAGGCATGAGAATAATATTTCCCTAGCTGAAATGAACAGTAATTACCCAGTATCACACATACAGAGCAGTGGACGTCCATTGCCTGGAGAGGAGACAGTGTGTTTGAACCATCATTCAGAATAGAAAAATAAGAAAAGAAAGAAAACAATACATTCATACAGTAGGCATACAAGCAGGACAATATGCAAGTGTGGAATCTGTAAGGGAGCTGAGCTAAAATGTAATGACAAAGCTCATATACTTAATAAAGGACCTTAAAAACAAAACAGGAATATTAACCAGAGTCTATTGCCTATGGCACAATGTACAGTACTGTTGTGTTCATTTTTACACTTACATATTTGTGTGTTGACATTATTGACGGGTCACATAACCTGACATGCCAGATGGTTTGTTACACACAACCATCTTGGAAGCTGTCCATCTGTTTCAAAAAGGCCAGGCACATTGAAAACATACTTGGCAGGTGATTGGATGAAGTGACAGTAATGTCACAACTAAACTATGACCGTAGCTGCCAGTGCAACACTGATTGGTCAGAACCGCTTTGGTGACCAATCAGTGCCGAAGTGTCAACGATTTCAAGGTGTCCAGACTGATATCACGGCCAAGACCAACTGAAGCTCACAAGGTCAGGATGGTATTACAAGGCAAGGGGTCACAGCCCTCTCTCAGGAAAGAATGTGGATAAAGGAAGTGGAATAGCATCTCAGGTAAAGATAAACATTTTGCTGCCTGGTAATGTCAATCTCATAAATAAGTAAAGAGCGCATAAAGGGCTTTGTTCTCAACGTCCCTAATGTTTTGGAGTTTGTCTCCAAAGAACAACGGTACATCTCTTTGCAGAAAAGCAGCCAAGCCTTGAGTGGGTGATTTGGCCCCTTCTCCAATCATCTGTAAACTGGCGGTGGGCAAGAAATAGAAAACAACGGAATGAAGTGGAGTGGGGAATAAAGGAGCAACATGAGGAGCCAGCCGGGATGAAGGAAGAGAACAAGGAGGGTAGGAAAATATGGCGATAACAGACATGAGCTAAGCGTTCCTTACACTGTGTGCATGGCCATGCTATTATGATGCTATTCTCAAGCGTATGCCATGAGAACATTCTGCAAAGTTCTACCATACTGAATACCAGTTCACCCCTTTGCCTCAATCCTTTCAAAGTGCCACCAGTAATATAATGTGTATGGTACTGTGCACAATACTGTAGATAACGCAGTAGGAAACCTTCATTGTATACAAGTACAGTATCATTTTAAAAAGAGATTAATGTCAGTTAACTGTCAACTGTCTGCGCACCAATGCTTCACACACACACACTTGCCATGTGAATGTACTGTCAGCAGCCTTAGAGACTACACCCTCCCATATACAGTACACACACACACACACACACACACAGAGTGTGGAGTGTTTAAAACGAGACAAAGTTATTTTCCCTCAAATTAAAATGCCATTGTTGGTCTTGATGTTTCCATGCTCATAGTGGAGGTAATGTGTCAGGTCAGGGGTGCCCTGCGGATTCTGCCTACAGGCCATCTAGGTATCACACCAGACCAACCAGAGAACCACCAGGCTCTTCTCCCAGCTTGCAAATGAGACAGGAACTAATGTCTCATCACACATGAAACTCCACGTCCCAAAGTGCTTAATGCTCGGTCGTGTCTGCCCGCAACACCCAGCACAACTTCTCACCCCACATCCCTTCCACCACCACTACCTCTGCTACGCTTTTCCCCCATGTGATGTTCTTTAAATGAGCTTTCCAACTCCACTTTTTTCTCGCAATTCAATTTTACAAGGCCATTATCCCGGGTGTAATGTTGAGGTTAAATATATCGGGGCAGACGTTATGTGAAAATAATTAGTGCTAATGAATAATGCACTTATTCAGCTGATGAGGAATGGTTGTCAGGGTAATGGAGTGCTCGGAGAGGGGCCCCTCTGACAAATGAAATTAAAATATTTAAACACTGTTTTACGATATGAATGGGCACTATTTCCCCACCGCCTTCATGGCCACATGGTGCAGATCTGCTTCTGTATGACATAATACAGGTTAATGTGGTACCCATTAGTCACGGACAGCATCTAGCTTAGAAAAGACTAAAAGATTAAACGCCCTGCTGCCACACTACAACCCTCCATCATCTCTCCCCTGGTGAGCATTTTGAGGACATCAGAGGCTCCAGTTCAATCGTCCGTCTCTGTCTGTCTGCCACATTATATCTGGCTCACTTTATTTGATAGAGCTGCACACATTCATTGTCTTACGATCTAATACTGGACCCATCATCTGACAATAAAGGCTCTGCACTGTAAATCTGCAGGTTTATGGCGCTCTCCCAGCCAATTGGCTCCCAAGAATCAATACTAGTAAAAAAAAGCTTTGTATTACTGAAAAAATGGCACAGCCCCAATGCTGTACCAATTCATTGGTCAGTGTGGTTTGTGTGAAAGGTTTCATTGGTCAACACATTCTAGGATTAGCATTAGCCTGCACCAGTTAATTTAGAAAATGTTTGAGCAAACATTACTGTATATATAGAAACTATAACCACCACAGAAATGTTGCATTTGCTCTATGATGATATATGCCATATGTCTGTGATTCTCAAACGCTGGGCCAGAACTGCCACAGCGGTCACACAAGACAGTATTTGAGGTATTGTATGATTATTTAAATTATTTAGTATTTAACTTCTATGTATTTATAACCTTTTTTGATTATCATAAATAAAATGGTGAGGTCTATTGTTGTAAATATTATACAATGTGTTATGAATGTGTTTTCATGTTATGCTAATAAAACAAGTTCACCACATACAATTAATCCCTTCTTTCTGGGTTTGCACATAAAAAACACCTGGCATACACATACAAGTTAAGGTGTTCCCAAGCCTACACATGTACATTGCCTTAACCAAAGAGGTTAATGTGTGTTTAAATAGACTGCCAACATGGGCTACTATGCTCTACATGTCACAGTGTTTATTAGTATAATATTTTCCAAACCGGTGGCAAAGGCATTTGACTTGTAAAACATACCTAATTACAAGACATAAAATCCACACATCAAACAGTATGTTAAAGAAACCCCCCCCCCCCTCTCTCTCTCTCTCTCTCTCTTTCTCTCTCTTTCTCTCAC
>JAODUG010000018.1:1359795-1371839 GCA_027564795.1 Aphredoderus sayanus | reverse complement strand
TGAGGGGCCACACCTTCTGCCCTGAGCACCTCAGCAACTAGATCGCGATCTGCGATGGATACCACCAGCTGGGGCCCGAAACGGGATTTGAAGATTTTCCCAAACTTCTGCCTGTGCTCCAACTATAAAAAAGGGGTAGACCATACAATACATTTACTAGAGATGCAATTGTATGCACAATTATAATTCTGTATTAATGTTTATGAGGTACACATGATGCCATGATCTTCAGCGGACGCCAATAATGTAGGCCTACATCACATATAAGATAAGATATAATAGTAGCGCATTTCGATTTCTGAATAAGGATATTATAAATGTACCTATTATACAGCATAGCTGACACTTGTGTACAAGATACTATTTTATATAATTTCATATTATATTATAAATATAACAGTATTAGAACTACTGTAAAAACACAGGTAGTCTACTGTAGCATTTGAATTCATACAAAATGTTAGGTCATTAGGATTAAATATAACACTGTAGTAGACCTACTAATGTCTCTACATCTACATTAAACGCCCCTAAAGTTTCCCAGTGAGAAACACTGATCTACAATATATAGTTCTATGATCTAGACACATGCGCACGCACACAAATTATGTATCAAAGTTCATAGCTGGCAATCACTGCTTTCTTTACCAAAAGAGCTACGTTTTTCCTTAAGTCATTTTATTGCCACTGTTAAACACCTGCTATAAGATATAGGCATAGCATACATAGAGGGAATTGTTCAAACGTATCGACACATTTAAATAATTACCTGAATTTCGTGAATTCTGCTAAACCCATCTCGATACAAGAACTCAAACAAGTTGCCAATTGTACTTGGTCCGGGCATATCACTCAGAGTCTTTAATCTAGATTGCGTGTTGACGGAGGTTTGCGTGATCAAACGTTCAGTCTCTGCTTCTTCTCCAGCTGTGGGGATTCCTATCCCATCGCTGTCTGTTGACTTGTGTAGGCCGCGTATAGTAAGAGGTATATGCTTATTAATGTAGAGTTTACTTTGAAAACTCCTGCAGCACACGTTCATATTATTGAAAATATACATTTTTTAAAACTGCCACTTTGTGTGTAGGCTGGCTGAGTTTGACTGATCAGTTGAGATTGTAAAAGTGCATTACTTTTCTCATTGTAGTTCTCGTCGCTTGTAGGCGTTCCTGCTGTCACTTGTGGGCGTGGCTGTCCTGTGGCAAACAATACGTGTATATATATATATATATATATATATATATATTTATTATTATTTTTTTTTCTAACGCGTCATGTATGTTATATTTATTGATTTATCAGTAACGTTATGTCGCCATATGTATTATGCTGATATAAAAGGCTACTAATAGTCTACTACTAGGATACTGCATGTTCATGTATGCAGAATGTTTAATGGCTCCTCCAGTTTACAAAACCAACTCTTTAGATTGGCCTAGCCTAGATTTTAAAAACTAATTTATTTATTAATATATTAACATACTATAAACATTACTTGTATGTCAATATTGATATGTATGTCAAAATTGATATGTGTAGGATAATGAAGTTTCAGTTTAGTCAACTCAAATATAGCTGAGAACAAAGTGTCTTCGTACCGGAGCTGTCACTGTCAATGTGCGAACATTCATACATTGGCAGTATTCACACACACACACACACACACACACACACATTGACGATACTCTGAGTGTGGACAGGTTCAGTTACATCATCGACCAATCAAACTGTGCGAGTTAATAATTTAAATATCTTGCTTCGTGTAATGCAAAGTCTAATGTGTCAGAGGGGAATATCTATTAGTTATACATCAATCTAAATTCAAGGCAAAGTGCTTATGCCAATGCAGGACGTTTTTTGTTGGTAGCCTTCTGACCTGGCTGATAGCCATTGGCAATTTAGAGTATCTTTATACACCCTTTTATACCAATAATGCTAATAAAAATATAAATTGTGTATAAAGTGGAATTTTGTGACAATATCACACAGTCAGTATATTTGATGTACAAGGGGAATTAAGCTGTATACAGTTCCCAATTCATTTCAAATGATTTGAAATGTAAATATAATGTAAATATAAAATGTAAATGAATATGTAATAAACATATGGAGGCATAAACATCTGACTATTTTTCAAATATTTTCATTTATTATTCTCATTATTATTGAGATAATATAGAGAACAAAGTGCAAGCGTTTGTTTAGTCAACATTTTAGTTACATCCGAATGTGGTCTCTCTTTCCAAAAAGTAAATACTTTTCACATCCACAGTTTGAAACACTTTATGGACTATAACATTTTCAACATTTTCTAATGACAAAAATGAAAATCATTAATGCTGGCCAGCACAATTAGATACTTATTGGGGCAGATGTCTGACCAGTGATCATGTCTACTTTTTGTCTTGCACAGGAGTAGGTTTTCATTACATAAAAACAAATCTTGAGCATTTAAAACTGCACTACTGGGGACAAAATCTCAATATTATAGAGGTTAACTGTAGATACACGTAAATCCAAAGTGTGTTGTTTTTTTGCCCTTCTTGCTAAATTAAATGCATCATCCATACACTTGCACACATCCAACTGCTCATAAAACATATCCTCTCACAAATAACAGTAATGCGAGATATGAATGGCAAAAGTATGATAACAACTGAAATCCAAAGGACACTTTTCTAAAAAGTAATGTTCATCGTAGTCATCCTCAAATGACATTTATCTTCAGGCCATCTCTTTCAGGTCACCTGATCATTTTACCTGCTACAGGAACCCCCTATCATTGCTTCCCGTTGGTGAAAATTCTATTACATTCGTAGTACCTGGGTACACCAGCAGGTGTCAGCATATCTACTTTCGGAAGCGCTTGAAAAGTGGGTGGATGTTCTTGCCTGCTGCTCCACCTTTGCTACCACGACTATGGAACTCCATGTAGACAGAGTCATCGGCACCAGACATGGAACTCATGGTGCCCGTTCGCCTTGAGAACTGATTTAAACAAATGGGACAAAATTCCACATAAGCATCAAGTAAATAGAAGTATAAATATCAAGTAAACAGAAATATAAGGGAGCATGCATCAATAAGTAAAAATAATAAGCAAGTACAGTATCTTTATGGAACAATCAGTAACATGAGTGGGTGATTCTAACCTGTGATCGTGTACCCAACTCCCCCATCACCACCTCCTCCTCGGCATCCAGGTCTGAGGCAGCTAGGACCTTCTGGAGCAGCTGGTGCTGTTCATCTCTGGTGGAGAACATTAAGTCATCTTCTTCCATGCCTGCCATCTTAGTGATCACCTATAAGGAGAAAGGCCACATTGAAGTAGCAGTTAGGATGGGTCAAATGAAGAGGGCAAATTGCACCAAAGGATAATTAACGTTTAACCTAATCTTAATTAATTTAATATTGGCCAGTTTGCATATGCGACCACATTTGGAAGTAAATCATGTATGAATGAACTACAAACACAGTACCATTGTAATACAAACCTATTAAATAAATAAATAAATAAAAATCAGGAGCACCAGAGTGTGACATGTTTTGAGAACTAGTAAGTCCAAGGACGTGAAAGGGTATGGAGGATTAGTACCATGTGTGGGGTGGGTGAAGGAAATTAATTCCTATGGGAGACCGGGAGGTATGTTTAACCCAGAGCAGGACAGCAGTGATACAAACCCACCTTGAAGCTGTAGCCCTGGTCCACCAAGAACCTCTGTCTCTTGGTAGAATAAGCCATCTCTTGAGTGTCCTGGGACACCAGTGAATAGAAGTACGCATTGTACTCCTCTGCTACCATTCCTAAATACATCGACAGAAATAATCAAGTGACTTTCACTATCAAACAAACAGAAATCCGAACAGCTTGTGTTGTATCTGTAGTCGTTAGAATTGGCGGAGGAATCTGACCTTTCTTTGCTCGTAGCACTCTGCCAAGCCTCTGAGCTTCCTGTCTGCGGGAGCCTCCATGAGATGAGATCTGGATCAGCACATTGGCTTCAGGCAAGTCAAATGAGGTGTCTCCAACCTGGGTGTTGTTAACAAAGAATTACATGTCACATTGACACCATATTCTTCATTGTAAGTATTCTCATTTAACACAAAAACACGACATCAAAAAGGGAGATGGTCAGTTTACCTTAGAAATGAAAATGGTGTTGATCTTGGGGTTGTGTTTGAAGTTCTGCAAAATCTGCATACGTTCCCCCTGGGAGGTTGGTCCATAGATGTATGGTCTAGACAGCAGATGCAACACAACCACATTCATATATAGTGTTGTGTATTTTCTTGCAATCATGTGTGAATTCCACATATTTCTTACTTGTTGAGGCGAATGGCGTATTCCTTCAGGGCAAACACATTATCGGCGAAGACGATAATCTTGTCATTGCGGCGCTCATGGAAGCGAATGAGAAACTGGCAGGCGCGGAATTTATTAGGGTTCATAGTGTAAAGCAGGATGCGCTTCTTGGTCTTAATAGCTACATATTCCCTGTAAAACTCAGGAGACATCGGGCACCACACCTGAGAAATCGATACAGTGGTCTGGTCAGGGAGTACTTGTAAATATGGTTTATTAGAATTAAAACGATACTGTAATTAAAACTTTGATTTAATCCCAGAATAATCCCAGAAATATTCTTAACAATGGCAGACATATCTACATTCTAGTATATACCAACACTTGATTATGGAGAACTTGTAATGCCTTGCTTGCAATACCTAAATATTTCTGTCTCCACTCTCCTGATAACTGAACATTCTCCAGTTATGTTAAACTGTTTTTAATAAATATATCATTTATACATTCAATTTCTTTCCAATTTACTGTACTTCATCAAAGACAGTAACTTAGCCCTAACGTGTGATTTTGTATTCAATAAATGTAAACACATTTTTGAAAAATAGAAAGTTAAAAACAGATCAGCACATAATATAATAAATAATTTGTATTAAGGTAGACAGAAATGACACTTGACTGGTACAGTACAGGAGGACTCACCTCAGCACATTGGACCTTAGCAATGTAACCATTGTTCTGTAGTTCCATCCAATTGGCTTCATACAGCTTAGGCCCAATTAGAAAGTTGAGGTCTACAATCTTGTCATCTTCTCTGACCAGTGTGGCAGTAAGACCCAGCTTGCAGTGGGCCTGGACAATGGTCAGAACCCTTCGGAACATCTTCGCTATAAAGACCACACAAGATTGTCATACTTACCATGATGTCACTATATTGTTAAATCTCATCAAATGAAATACTGCCTGAACTGCCTGCCGCTCCTGAACATCACAGTAACACTAGTACCATGGAGATTTATTTTATTATTTAGCAACACTAGTATCAAGTAGTGGTTGCTTGATTATTGTTTGTTGACTTAGTCAGTCACTAAGTCCACCCTTGTCTTGTACTTTCTTAACCCTCATGATGTCCTTTGGGTCAACATGACCCAAATCACTAGCTTTTTGTGGAAGATAGAATGAGCTAAACCTAATTCTACAGCTTACACAGACATATGATGTAGACTGCTGGCACAGCAAGGTGAGAGATTGAAACCCGAGGACAACAGGAAGGTTAAAGGGCACGCAAAAAACAACACAAATACATAAAATAAATAAATAAATAAATAAATACACAGAAATGACAATTTAAAAAACACATACAATCATACACAATCAGATGATGCCCTCTGGTGGCATCATACTATATAATTAGGGACATCACGAGGGTTAATTGATGAAGTAAAAGTGTCATGGAATTATATTTGAAGATTCGAAATGTCGCATTGCGTCAGTAAATAGCTTGACGTGACATTTTGTCCTGGTTTTTCACGCTTTTTCCTTGTCATTTATTGTGAATGTGTTCGGTGTAAAAGGGCATTTAACCTTACATTCATGGGTAGCTTTTTTACCCATACCATGAATCAACATGTTCCAAAAGCTCACCAGGAATGGTGTGCACCTCATCCAGGATAATCAGTCCCCATTCCTGGCTCCTCATCCACTCCATAACTCGCTCAGCCTCCCAGGAGCGCTTGGTGGTGTGCCCTAACATAGAGTAGGTGCTGATGGCCACTGAGCAGCCAATGGGCTTGTCCTTGGCATCAGACGTGAACCTGCAGATCTGGGAGTCATCAATGGTGGACCACATCTTGAACTGGGCTTTCCACTGCTCCACTGAGACTGAGGAGTTTCCCAGCACTAAGCAGCGTTTTCGCACTGTGCAGGCTGCAGTCACACCCACCAGAGACTTTCCCGCTCCTACAATGACAGAGAGAAGCTGGGATAAGGCACAAATGCCAATCTATTGTGCACGATAATAACTGAATATACCATTGTCATGGATGTTTCGGTTCAATACTGGTCAAGCCAAGGAAATCAATTTTGAAAAAATAAAAAATACTGGAAATAACACTGGTGGCGTTTTTCCTACACTTTGAAGCCTTTGAACAATAAATAGCATTAAAAGAATTTGCCAACGCACACAGCTGTCTTACCACAGGGCAATACAATGACTCCAGAGCGAGCACGACCATTTCCAAACATCTTGCGCAAGCTCTTTTCTTGGTACGGCCTCAACACAGCGGTTGGTTTCAGGTCCATGTTGATGTCTGGGTTGACTGTATCGTTGCGAAAGTCGTACTCTGCTAATAGAGGATACTCCAGCTGGATACAGCGTTTCTGCAGCTCCTCGATCATCTCCTACACCGGACCAGGGGAGATGAGAGCAGAACAGACAACATATGTGAGATGCCTAAAGATGAAGACATGTTTTACATGTTGTACACTGGAGAGAGGTTCCATGCCTGTCGAATCTCAAAGGAGACTGTCTGTGTTTCCTCCTCCTCTTCCTCCTCTTTATCCATCTGCTCATAGTAGCTGAAGATGTCCTCAGGAACCTGAGAGCTTGACTCCTGACCCTCGGCCGTCTGTTGTGAGGTTGAGGCACCTCCCTTATCTAGGATAGTCTTGATCTGCAATAGGGACAGTGGAAATGCTTTTTTTCCTGGGTGGTCATTTACATGATGCAATTATAAGTGAAGAGCAAAAAGATGTGTTCATTATAGGAGCCATGAACAAAGGCGTTTCACATACCGCTGACTTGCTTTGGATGACCTCAGTAATGAGTTCAGTGTCTGCTCCCTCTGCAGTGCGGAGACGACAGTCACGAATCACGCCATCTTGCAGGAGGCGTTGTATCACATCAGGAAAGGCACTCTCAACAAAATATCTGTGTCAGAACAGGGCAATTTAAGAATGTGCTAGAAGACGGGAAAGAAAGAGAGAGGAAATAAAAATATCTGATAGAAATTTACCTATTGTGCTTGAGCACCAACTTGACTTTGCCATAACTCACAGTGCACAGCTGAGAGAAACCGAGAATGGGGGTAGAAAAAAGAATATCATTACATATAAAAACATAATTGATACCATTCAGGAGTTAAGTGTTCTTAGTTTCTTTGCATTGCAATTTTAATCAGGAAACAAATTGCCTCTAATGAGGAACTGCTCATTGGGTTCCTAATTACATCTGGTTCCTGGATAGCCATTAAACAAATAAGAGATAGGAAGTCATCACACTGAGTTAATAGCTAAAATATATATATTTTTAATTTTGCAATTATTAGTGCAACCAGAAAAACCTTCATACTATATGCTAGTATGTTTACCTTTAAAACAAATACAGCTACTTTGCTACTACAGAAGCATTTACCTAAAATCAGGGTTGTGTCCTATTTATAATCTCACAATTTTGAAGATTATTATTTACATGATCAAACACTATTTACAATTGACATCATACGGTACATCACCATAGCAACCAATCTTAATGACTTCAGCACTTGAATGCAGCTGATTTGACATATTATACATTATAGCCTACTTTTGTTTATTTATTTTTGTTGTTGTTTATGACATTTGTATGCTTACTAACCATACAGCTACCCCTCATTTCACCCTGTAATAATATCTCAATCACATCTAGTGTTGGCTTTAATACCTTAATAAACTGCACAATGCCGTCAGGTATAGATGTTTTGCTAAGTTTTTGTAGATACTCCACGATGTCAGAGGTCTGTAGTCCTACGCTGACTGCAGCATATAAGGAGTAGGCTGTCAGCTTGTATTCATGAGCATGGATTGGCCTGCATACAGGCTCTGCAATAGCCACCAAGAAATCTTGAGCATACTTGTACACTGGGGAAAAGGCTTCTAGGAATATGTGTCCATCAGGAGCCTGCGAGAAAGATGAAATGTGAGAAATCATGTTGAGGGTGTTACCCACCGGAAGCAGATCTCACATACTAGAAGACTCACTCCAAGGTAAATGTAGAACATAAACTTCTTACCACCCAGAGGGGGCGTGACGAATGGTCATTCTTCAGCACCATCTGCATGCGGTAATCTTTGGCACCATACTCATCTAGTTTGGTACTGGCCTCGTCCACATGTTTTCCTGCAGCTGCAGGTATAGCCTCCTGGGATTCACTGCCCACCGCCTCTTCCTCATCATCATCTTCTTCATATGCCCGCTTTTTGGACTTCTTGTCTGTCAGCAGATAATGATATCGAAAGACATAATAACGGGAATTTTACTATTCTAACTTCACCTGTTGATGTACAATTACCTCCAACATTTTCTTAGATTACATTATTCGCTCACTCACTAAAATGGATGACTGTACAGTAAACTCTAAACTAGAAAACATGTAAAATGTGCAGTTATTGGAAAATAAGATACTTTCTCTGCTCTTGTTTACTGTAACATACTGCACAAAAGCCCAGGTATTCAATATCTTCCACTTCTTGAGTGCTGGTTTAACAGTACTGCACTAATTATTTTCTCTACAGTAACCAACAATTGTAATCCTATAACATTACATTGACAACTGTGTAGTAGGGAAAATTGTACGTACGTTTTTGATTAGTTAACTAGTTAAGTAAACTCGTGGATTGCCATGGATACTAATGTTGGCTGCAATGAAAGTTTTGTAAGGAAATATACTGGTACTGTTAGAGTACGTACTGTAAGTCACAAGAAAATAAAAATACACCAACCTCGATCTGCTTTGTCCTTTTTCCCCATTTAAACGCGTGGATAGATCAGATCATATGTGTATGCAACATGAACAAGTTGAAAATAATGTAAAAAAACAAGTATAATTATCTAAGACTTCCATCCACAACAAAGACGTAACCCAAACATGTAGACAACATTGAAAATGAACGTTCTGCGATGCCGGTCACGCGACCAAACTCTATTTGCTTATTGGTCAGCCACAGTTTACATCCGGAGGCAAAGGTCGATGCGTTAAAACAAGCAAATATTTTACACATTTCTAACGAATAAAAAAGTGTCTTTTGGAAAGGTGTTGTAAAGCGTGTTCTGGTAAATATGTCTTGTGATAATTTGATGGGACCTGCATTACCGCCAGCGTTCGGGAAGAACAGCGATGAAGATTCTGATAATGAACAAGGATGTATGTACAAGTTATCTTACACTTGATCATATTTCGATTACTCTTACATTGATGTTCTATCACAGCTCTAACAATAGTCTAAAATGTACTATCCTTATTATTATTATTTTTTTCTCTCATTCGCAATGGGACTGTCATGTCCACCGTTCTTGCCATTTTATTCAGTTGCGGGTCCAGCACTGCCGCCTGATTATAAAAGAAGAGAACGATCGAGCTCTTCCGAAGAAAGTGATGAGGAGGGGGTGATGGTCAAGAAACCAAAGACAAGCCACGAAAATAAAGATGGCTTTGAGGCAGAGTAGGTTAATTAGCCTATATGCAGATCCCACAGTTTCACCTTAATAAATAGGCCTACTCTATGAATGTCAAAGAGATAGGCAATGTTTTAAATAAGGAAACGCGTATTTCTGCAGGACGGCACAAGACGAAGATGATGGCTTCTTTGGGCCAGCCCTGCCCCCAGGGTTTAAGAAACAACACACTTCACCAGAGAGGTGAGTTACAGAAATATTACATTCTCATAATGTATTTGTTATTTTAGATGTTATTTAGAGAACTGGTCATTTCTACTATAAACGTTTACATTTGCAAGTAGTTAAATGTTATCTCTTTATTTGATTTGACTTTTTAAAGGCCACTGGTGTTGGGTCCAGCATTACCTCCCGGGTTTCACAGAACAGCAGATGATGATGATGACGATGATGATGATAGCGAGGGTTTCTCAGGGCCTGCCCTACCCCCAGACTACAAAGCTGAGCCCTCCAGCAGTGAGGAAGAGGATGAGGAAGTGATTGGACCCATGCCAGCAAAAGAATCTGTCGAGGATTCTGTAGCTCTAGATATCGAGCGCAGAGCACAAAGGATGAAACAGAAACTATCAGGAGATGTGAGTCTGACAACTATTAGGCCACTGTATATTATAATAGTATTATTATTATTAGTAGTAGTATTATTATTACTACAGGTATATTCCTTGTTGAAATAATAAAAAAAGCACATTTCCACACCTCACAGTTTACTTACCGGCTCACATCTCAGTTGTGTTTCACAACAGCTGTGAGCTGGCGAGGAAATTCAGTGTGATCGGGGCGCATTAATGTGAACAAGGGTTGTACTTGTTTTTGAAAGTTGTTTTTTTTCCTCCTGTTTGCTAGTGTATCTGTGCACACATGCGTGGCATGCGTGCACTTCTTTCTATACAAACAGGATGCTCCCGAGGTGGTCAGCAGGGAGACGTGGATGACAGAGCTCCCACCAGAACTGCAACATATTGGCCTCGGGGCTCGCACTTTCAAGAAGCGCTCTGGTCCAGAGAGCAAAGACCGCTCCATGTGGACAGACACACCTGCTGATAGGGAACGCAAAGCCAGGGTATGAGACGACTTCCTGCCACTGGAGAAAGTTACTGATGGAAAGGCTACCTTTCTTGTGTTGGATTCTGATTTGTGTTCCTATTGGATTCTCTACCAACAGGAACGCCTTGAAGGAAAGAAGGATGAGACAGAGAAGGACGATGTCCCAAAAATGTCACATAAAGATATAGAAATGGCAGAAAAAGTATACAAATACAATGTAAGTTGTGCTACATTATAACCAAATACTAAGCCTGTATCATGTTTTTTAGTGTATTACTATGTGATCTAAAATTCACTTTAAGTTAAAAATGTTTTTATTAGGAAACCAAGCGTGGAGAGTCCTTAATAAGTTTACATACAAAGAAATTGAAGAAAGAAGCTGATAAAGAGACCAGCCAGCCAGTAGAGAGGCGGCCATTTGATCGGGATAACGACCTGCAGGTCAACCGCTTTGATGAGGCCCAGAAGCAGCGTTTGCTGAAGAAGTCTCAGGAGCTGAACACACGATTTTCCCACAGCAAGGATCGCATGTTCCTTTAAACGATCATCACAGTCAAATGTCCAGTTACTGGTGTAACAGTGGTGTTTCCATGGACAATTGCCTTCATTTTTTCTTTTTCTAGTGAAGTGTACTGACATGGGTCAGTCAGTATTATGTCATGTAGTAAATACTGTATAACAAAGATACAATATCTGCATGATGTGGCTTCAGAAAGAATGTGTGGTGTGATCCGTGCGGTGAGATAACAAAATTTGCATAAAAAAGATCAAATGTTATCTGGCGTTGAATTACATAACCTGTCTTCGATGGCCCATTGATATTATTTTTGATAACAACATATTGTTATATGGTTAAAATCGGAGAACTACTTGCGGATTTTGATGACATATAGCCCAATGTAAATATCTTTGTCTAATAAAATGCTTATTTTATAATTCAACAATTTTTAAAAAGCAGGATTTGATTAGAAAATACTTAAAATTAAATAAAAGAATATCCACTTTGCTTGAACCATGTAGCCTTTACCTTTACTAGTGCAATGAACAGCTTTGTATATTATCTTTTACTTTTAACTTTTTAAAATGTGAGAAATCTGTATCCCGTTTTATTTGTATATATGTGGTCATGGGAAACATTAACCCTCGTAATGTACTCGTAATATAGTTTTTAGCCACACGGCGGCGCCATCTGATTGTGTATGATTT
>JAODUG010000018.1:1340191-1359695 GCA_027564795.1 Aphredoderus sayanus | reverse complement strand
TACAGTTACGGGGGGGCCCCATTAACATTAACATTTGAATTTGATGACGCACGACTGTTCCAAAAGTACACTCTTAAGCCATCAGAGACCATGGCAATTTTAAACAGATATGACGTGTAGAGCCATTTTCAACCCACTTTTTATAAAAATGGGAAATTTGTCAATAATAACACTAGCATTGATGTGTCTCGACACAGTTCAGTCCTATGATTGTGAGTACTCTTTCATCAAAATTAAATATTATTGTAATAACTTCTGATCCTTCCCCTTCCTCACTGCGGGAATCATTGATTCACAGGCTGTACCTCAAAGTGATTGTCTACATCCAATTTAAAAGCCGGTGGTCTTCACTGGCTTTTCTCCCATCCCTTCTCTATTTATACCTCTATCCATATTCCACCAGAAAGGGCGTATGAAGGAGGCGGGCCAGAGATACCAGTATGCCCTGAGGAAGTTCCCTCGTGACGGGCTGGGGGAGGAGCTGAAAGGTCTCAAAGAGCTGCGGGTGTCCCTTTATCTGAACCTCTCCCGCTGCCGCAGGAAAACCAATGTAAGACCCGTCGTGGATGCGACTGTGTCAAGCTGTTTCTGTAACGCTGGATTTACACCAGGCGCTGAACAGCCGCAGAGCTCCAAGCGCAGCAAAGTCTGCTGCCATTCGGCAAATGAGCACGTTTACACCGGCCAGAAATGTATAGTATGTATAGTCTGTGCTATTTTATCACCAGAATACATTGGGGGAAATGCACTTCAGGTTCAGAACTGAAACTGCAAGTAATGTTCCGTTCAGCATTTGGTATAAACCTGGCCCCTGTCAGGGCTCTGTTATTAGAGGAGGTGTGTATGACGATGTGTGTATGACCTGACGTATTGCCGTGATTAACAGCTATATAAGGTATTCTCAATGTAAGACGTGTTAAAGCGTCATCTTGGGGGTCACTGTGGCCGATGAATTATGGAGCAGAGCGGTGTGATGTGATAAGGTCACCGTAGTCTACCTCCCTCCCTGTTGCTCTCATTCTGTGCCACCCGGGCTCCCTTGTTCCACATCTCTCCTCCTTCCTACGGGCAGGTTATTTACAGTAGGCGCGCAGTGGGCTGGGCAAAGCCGCGTATCATATCCCAATGCAGCCATAATGGCCAGGAGAGACTACACGATACCGTCATTAAACATTCAGCAGCAATGTTGGCTGCCTTCACATTCGAGGCTTCCTCTGTGACCTTCCTCTCAAGGACAGAATCCTGCACACGCGTGTGCCTCATTAAACATTCACCTGAGATAATGATGAAAACCTCTCTCTTTCACTTTCTGTTGCTAGGCACACTGAAATGAATATGATGCATTCTGTTTGATATTATGGGCTACAGCTCTGTGATCCACACAGACGCACACACATGCACACATTTTATTGAAAGAGCTTCAAGCTACGAAAAAACATTGGCGCACCTGCCTGCCAAACGCTGTTTTTCACTCATTAAAACTACAAAGTCACCACAGTTGTTTTTTTTTCAGTTATATAACTGGGTTTCTCTGTCTAAAAAACGCAGGACTTTGGCATAGCTGAAGAATTCGCAACAAAGGCCCTTGAGCTCAAGCCGAGGTCTTATGAGGCGTATTACGCTAGAGCCCGGGCCAAGAGGAGTAGTAGGTAAGACTAACACACCTGGAATATACGATTACAAAACACTTTTACTTACTTACTGCATTATAGGATGAGAACACTATCATGCCACTCAAATCAGGTGATATCCTGCTAGAGCCAGCGCAATGCCAGATTTCTTCCCCCTGACGACAAACACAACCTTTTCTTGGTTTGTTTATTTTTTAAATGTATTTTAATTAGGTATTATTATTAGACTACATAACACGCAATAGTGACAAATCATATAGTATGCTATTGAAGTCATGTTATTGAAGATATTTGCTACATAACAGAAATTGAGGGAGCGTTGGGGGAGGGTGGTGTCTTCGGCAGGGGGAATGAATACAGCGTTACATCACCAGCAAAGCATTAGATCAGGATGGTGGTCTGTGCCCAATGGTCTCACGTCTCTTCTGGCCTCCCTAGGCAGTTTGCCGCAGCGCTGGCAGACCTCCACGAAGCCGCACGAGTCTGCCCCTCCAACCGGGAGATCAGACGCCTCCTGGTCAGGGTGGAGGAGGAATGTCAGCAATACGAGAAGGCCTTAAGCAGCAACACACCACAGGGCTACTGCAAGGACTCCCACCCTTACCATCCAACCCCTACGGAGGGCCAGATAGACAGTTACTCCCAGGGAAACCTTGACACGCACAGCCCAATGGAGCACACTAACCTGGACAAGGAGGAGGAGCCGGGAGAAGAGGAGGCAAACCCACCATGTGGGAAAAGCCCAGAATACTGGCCTCTAAATCCGTACGCTCCTAAAAGGACTCTACCCGGAGGCTTGCCCATTGCTTTGGCAGATCCAGGGTTCCTCCAGGACGAGTCCACAGTGAGCCAGCAGTTTGTGGAGCAGCCGGCGGGGCTTGTGTCGTCCAGACAGCACCAGAAGCAGAACAGCAGGTCCCAGCACCACTGCCTCTCTCTCCAGACCGGGGGCAGAGTCGGGGGACGGCCCCTCTCCCTGTGCGGGCCCTCCAGCCCCCTGCCGGGCAGACACATCTCCACCTCTCTCAGGCCCACCCCGGCGCTGGGCATCGACATCAGCCCAATAGCGGTGCCAGCCGGGGACCATTCCGGACATGGGTCCACCGACCACTACCACCATATCTCCCCCAAGAGCTCCTCCCCACCCGGGCCAGGCCCCTTCTACCAGCCCCGCTCCTCCAGCTTCTCCAGGGGCGCCGACAGGCTGTCCACCCACTCTGTGGTCATGGACAGCCTGTCGCTCGCTCTAGGCTCCGGCATGGAGGTTCGGAGGGAGAGCGGCGGGGGCTCCGTGGGCACAGCCGGCTCTCGGGGGTCCAGCTCCAGCCAGGCGTCCAGCGGGACCCTGTCGGACAGCGGCAGGCAACAGGGCGCAGAGCCCCCGCGGCCCGCCAAGAGCGGCGGCAGCTTCAAGACGAAGCCCGAGCTGAAGCCGCGGCCCTTCATGGGGGTCACGGACAAATCCGTTAGAGTGCAGAGTCAGCAGCCACCGCCCGCCGGGCTGGGTCGCCAGGGCCACGGGCAGTCCCCTGGCGGAGGGGAAGGCTTCAATCTGGCTGGCGTGGAGTTCCAAGTGTTGAACAGTGAGTTCATGCGGGGCCCGTACCCAGAGCAGCTCTCTGGGACTCAGCAGAGCAGCAGCCAGCAGCAGCAGACCAGGGAGTTTGGAGAGAGACTCCACCAGCGGGACGCCAGAGCCTCGCTTTCCTCCCAGAGCCGCTACCCCGATGGGAGGCACAGGCAGGCCAGCCTGACCAGAGACAACCCTGCCCTCCACATGGCCCCCATCAAGCCCAAACGCTCCTTCATCGAGTCCAATGTCTGATTGTAGTTTATGAAAGCAACAGCCGACATGTTGTTTTCAACAGACTGAATCACACCTTCTGTAGCAAGGGAGGCTGGAAAGAACTAGCTCCCTGTTAGCCTATTGTGTTTTGTAGTCATGCTGCTACTGCATTTACTATCTAGTAGCAGAATTACATAAGTCAGGCTACTAGGCTTTTGCTTACATGGTTACTGCTACACAGGCATTAAGAAAACTTGACACATCTACAATAGAATGTAAAAAGTAAATGTAGTATTTAAACAGTTTATTCTAGCAAATGTAAGAACTGCAAATAAATGTAAAGCATTGTGAACATATACATGAGAATTAGTTGCAAGAACATTTCTATAGTCAAATGTCTACTGAAGAACATTTATATTTGTACATTGTACACTATATTTACAGATTATATATTTCCCTGTAAGCGATAATCATCTGTCAGTACTATAGCCTTCTAAGAAAATAACTGGAAAATCTTATTTTTCCTTGAACCATTTGATAAAAAAGGCACATAGACAATGTCAAATCCTTGTAATCTATTTATTGAAATGATTGCAGTATGTTTTATTTTTGAATAGCAGAACATGAAATATGTATTTGAATATGAAAGAAAGCATTTACTAGTAATACTGAGGGATGTAGACTATATTAGGTATTAGAAATCGTATACCTAATATATCAAAAGCACATGACATTATTTGTACAAACTATGAATAATTAAGAAATCAAAATCTAATCTAAAGAGAATGACACACCACATTATGGGTTGGCAGCAGCATATATAATGCTGATTTATCAGATTAGAGCCTGTGCTGTTTTAATGAAGCCAAATGTTTATGAAATTTTACAATTAACTGAATGTCTTTACATTTAAAATCTTTTCATATAAATAAAGGTCTGTTTCACTGCTATATCTCAGCTTGAGGTACTACATAATTCAGTCTACTTCACATTCATATCTTAGTTTCAGAATCTGCATACATCTGATACACTAGGTGAGATTCCCAGAATTACCCGACCTCAAGCAGGTAGTAAAATATTTTAATGTAGTTCAAAAAGCAATTGTTGTTGAATTAGAGAGGATATTGTAGATATGGTAATCAAAAACAATTGACACCTTGATATAATATTTAAATCATAATAGCAGTTATCATCTGTGGTCTTGATATAGAGGTGTAGCACATGCTGTCCATACACTGCAATCACATTGCTCAGGCACTTTCTTTATCAGAAACAAAACACTGAATAGCGTTAAGATTGATTTAAAAAAAAAAATCTGGATACACAGTATATCATTATTTATAATGTATACAGGCTATAAAAAAAGTGAGCTATATAGATATCCCTCAGAGTGCTATGGTTCACTAGGATAACTAGTACAATATAGGATTGGATCCTTTTCTCATGCAGCTAATGGCTGGTCCTCCAGCGACCAATGGCCATCTTCAAGGTGTGGTTTGGGATGAGCAGGGTTGTCTTAAGGGGCATGTTTGTCATGGGGCTTGAGCGGTTCTTTGTCTGGATCCAGCTCTCAATGGCATCTTTCTCATACGAGAAGCCATCTGGAAAATAAATGTTACATTCATTACATTTATAATTCTGTACACATGCACAAATACTGTATCTGAGATTACCCTCGTAATGTACTCAGAAATCTCATATTTGGCCACACGGCGGCGCCATCTGATTGTGTATGATTTGTGGGTTTTCAATTGTCATTGTTGAGTGTATTTATTTCTTTATTAATTATTTCTTTATGTATTTAGTTTTTTTTTTTTGTTGTACTTTTAACCCTGCTGTTGTCCTCTAGTTTCAAAGTCACATCTTGTTCTGCCATCAGTGCACATCATATGTCTGTGTAAGCTGTAAAATTAGGTTTAGCACCTTCTATCTGCTACAAAGAGCTAGTGATTTGGGTCATTTTTACCCAGAGTACATTACGAGGGTTAAGATAAAGTTGTTGAAAAAAAGGAGACCATGCAAACTGAAAGAGCATTCTGAATCAGTTGCAGTTCTAATCATTATTTCCTCGTGACCTCTTATTTAGTTACAATGCGTGTGCCCCCTACAGTGGTGCATTATAATAGGTAGTTAACTATACACCAGTAATGTATTACATTACCATCAAATGTTGTGTAAAGTACTCTCTGTGCCACATTTAAGAGTTCACTGGCAGTTACTGATTTATATCTAAGTTCTTGACCATCTGTCCTAACATTGTGGAAAGGGAGGATTAGATGCACCCCTCCCCCACCCCCCCCAAAGAAAACAACAGAAGATAAAGTTAGTTTTATAAAGCAATAAAGATAAAAACTATGAGACAGATCTGAATTATGTGGGTGAGGGATTTTTAGTACCCACACATACCCGTTATGGGAACAAATATATATTAGTCCATTAACAATTAACAATATTAGTCCAACCCTCAAAAATATGCATTGATGCATGCACCGAACAACAAACCACCACTTTAGCCTGTAGGTGTAGCAGTGGCAAACATATAGAGTAAAAAAGTTTCTTATAATGAACATTTATTAAAAAAATATATATAAAAAAAAGGGATAGACACTGGTGTAGACAAGGTGTTGCAGAGCCACCGCAGTCTACAGAAAAGTGAGCCTGCTTTAGTTTTTGGGCCGTTAGCAACACATTACGATAATTCATTTAGTGTAGGGCATAGCCTAATGTATCTTATCTTAATATCACCTGAGTCTAGGCTTCTAAATACACAGACAAAATCAATACAGTCTACATGACTGTCAAAGCAGGCATACTGGTAATGGTGCCATATACACAGAGTAAGACAGAGCAGGGGAATAAGCAGTTTATTGAAGCTGTACCTGATTGTCAGGGTTGTTTGATGTGCCAACAAAAGCAAATTAACTCATCCTTTAAAAGTATTCATTGTCAATTGTGAAGTAATTTGGAACAAGGACAAATGTAAAACTAGAATTTAAACACCTATTCAAAAACTTTTCAACTAGGAAGGTATACTACACAAAATAATGTTATTGCTTTCAGGACACATTGTCTTCTTTCTCAATGTTATATAATGACATAATAGCAATTAAAATGATGCCAAGGATATGAGGCAAGCTACTATACAGTATCTGGGAAGGACCACAGGCAAATTAACAAATATAATTTGATAGAGTAGAATGGCCAAATGTACTTTATGCTATGTATGGTTTTGGCCCTGTCTTCATGACATATATTACAACACAATGAAAACTAGTACTGCAGCTGGAGTGAAAAGCCTGCCATCTTTTTCAATCTATACAACAATCTTTGAGCTGGTGATGGATCTTACCTGTACCAAAATAACCACGGTGGAAGTAGAATTATGAATACAAGTTGAAATATGTTTATGCTTTTAAATCTACTTGAAATGCTGATGACATTAACTCCACATGTATCATGTGTTTAAAAAAAAAGACAGAAAAATAAATAAATAAAATCATTGCCATTCTTGTAAATCATTTATGTTTCCATCCCATATGAAAAAATTATTTTGTGTAGGAAGCATAACGCATGAAATTTATAGGGGTACAGTACACATCAGGTCACCTATTGACAGGATAATTGACAGCAATGGCAATCTGCATTAACATAATCTATACCACCAGTTCCCACAGAAATGGTATGGAGTAGTTAGTAAATGGAAAAGAGGTGACCTGCTATGCAATACTGCAATCCTAAAATGTACAATTAAGTAGCACTTTTATACATGCTCAAGAATGCTTATAGGTAGGCCGGGTATGTTGGCGATCAATACATGGTATTACTATGTCATGTTACCACCATTATAGTAATGGAAAAGTGGGTGTTTGGGAGGTATGTTTAACTACTCCACTCTGCTCTCCTGTGGTTTGTTAGGTGTTTTAGATGGAGAAACCTCAGCTAGAATGAGGGGAAGGTACATTTGTCCATTGCTCTATACTGCAGCACCCCAGAACTGTACATTTTGCCCAAGCTTTTGATGGGAAGGGCTAGAGGACAGTGCGAGTTTCTAAAAGATGTAGGGGGAGGAGTGGTGAAGAATGCAAGTCAATCAGCGCTGAGGTGTGAGACAAGTGCTGCACAGTATGTCATTTAAAAAAAGAAAAGAAAAAGATCATTGTAACTCATACAGATAACTACTGAGGTGGATGGGTGACTCGACATGTGTTCTTGTGCTTCTCTCTTACCAGCAGCAATGACAGGCTCTTTCATCAGCTCTCTGGTGATAGGACACAGGAACTCATCAGGGATTCCAGTGCATACTGATGCTCCCTTTAGCTCCTCTATCTTCCTTAATACCTTACTGCGCAGACCCAGGGACTCTACACACACATACATACATACACACATTATTTTTACGTTATCCGTATCAATAACAGCCCCAAGGTGATACATAAAAAAAAAAAATCGAATTGATTTATTGACAAATTAATATTGACAAAAAGCCAAAAGGTTTAACGTTGTAACACATTAAGATGAAAGTAGTTGTATAAAATGTATAATCGGTTTCAGTTGTTTGTATTGTCAGTGTAATCTGCTATAAAATTGTGAAAATAAAAGGCCTAATATTATTAATTTAATTAGAGGCAAGACTGCTGAAACCCCACAGTTTTTGCTGCAAATCTTACTATTATGCATTGCAAGGCTACAGCTGAGGCCCTCATTCTTAATTTAAGTTAAAATCCTATATAATTGTTAATATGTAAATTAATGTTAATATGCAATAATTTCTACTGTTTTCAGAGTGCAACATTCCATAATTTAACAGTGATTTTTTTTTACATGAAATATATTGACGCTTTATTAAAAGGTCACTCTTGCCAGCATGTTAGTTAGTGCGGAATGTATTGTTGTTGTTGATGTGCTTGGTTGTGTGTGATGTTTGACATCCTCACCTATCTGTAGGTCTGATTCCAATATGTCTTTGGTCAGATTCAGCAGTTCTGCTCCATCTATGTTGTTGGCTCTGAATTTGTTCACCAATCCCTCAAGGCCTTCATTTACCAACCAGGCTGACACATCCTCCTCTGACCAATCACTGACCCACGATGGCCCAGCCAAGCTTCTACCTGGAAATGTCAAAACTGGAATGATCCTAAAGTAAGAGGCCAAACTGCATTTTAGTAAGACTATCCTGAAATCTTGCTGAATCATGTATTCATTATTACTTGCTTGGCTAGCATAGCCTATAGCTTTGAAATGGCCACCTTGGGGCTTCTTATTATTAAAAGGCTCAATAAAATGTCATTCAAGCATGTAGAAGCAGAAAGCAATGCACCAAGATGCAAATTTGATGGAGCATAGACTGAACTACATATATGGCAGTAAGGCAAATCACTTGTAGTTACTGAATGAATTACAACATACAAAAGATGGTGAAGTACTGTATATAGGATTATTCTCATACAGTCATACTTAAAAACAGAAACAGAATAACCTACTGTATGTTTAAATGGTATCCTACCTTTTTGTGAGGTGGATGCGCATTCTTTTGGGCCATCTACAAAAATAAAGTTACATTGATTAAAATATATTAACTATTAAAATAAATAAAAAATAAATCAAATATTAGACATACCAAATCCAATATATAATTGCAAAAGTATTAATGAATTATTAAATTAATTAGTCTAGACTGAGCAGACAGTAGTAACATATGTAACAAAATAAAAAAATAAAAATATCAGGACCATAATTAAATCAATAAATATATTTTTTAAAGAATTTTTATTTGTCATTAATGATACAATCACAACGTGTCAACACATTGTGATTTAGTAAAACTCACCTAGTGATAACTCTCCTGCATCTTAAATGAGATTAGAGCATTCATCATAAAAACAAGATATATTATGATTAAAGACATTTAGCATAAAGACATCAAGTCAAGGCATGTTTAAAAAAAAGAAAAGAAAGAAAAGAAGAAAAAAAATTATTATAATGGAAAGTTCAGCTCAAAAGGGAGAAAAAGTCCAAAAAGGATAAAGAGATGAGGTATAATAATAATAATAATAATAATAATAATAATAATAATAATAATAATAATAATAATAATAATATGTTTCACTTACCTTGACAGTTTTCATTCTGTAACCTCCAGATGTTCACAGTCTTATCCATAGATCCTGTAGCCAGCAGCGGGGAGCTGGGAGAAAAGGCGCATGCAGTAACGTACCTGCAGCACAGAATGTTTACCGTTAGCATCAGTTAAACCTTACCTAAATATATTACTAGAACAATACATGTGGAAACTTTCATTACTAGGGATTATGTACCTCTCATGGTTGTGCATTTTGTGAAGCAAATCCCCAGTTTTCTGAAAATAAAATTCAATGTAATATCACCAAAGGTGTACGTTATTAAAAGTCCTATATACAGTATAATCCCATACAGCAGAAAACAACTTGTTTCTATGTATAGAAATTGTGTCCTGAGCAGAGAAACATGTCAGGCCGTGCATGCATGTTAAAGCATGCGTGTGGGTTTTAGTCTGATATCCTGTGCTAGTGACATCTAGCAGCAGAAAGTTGTATAGAAACACTTTAAATGTAGATCATCATTCATCATGAAACCTGTTGCATGTTTATTTTGAGAGGAAGAGAGAGAGACAATTATAAACACTCACTGCATCATAGACTGTCACAGTTTTATCAACAGAGCTGTGAGAAGAAATAAAAAACAGAATAATACATTTAATACATTTTAAATGTAAAGGTATTATGGGACTCACATGCACACATTTAAAATGATTCACTGATAATGAATGTAATATATTCATGGTTATTATGGGAGAGGTTATGCAATCTTGTTATGGAATATTATGGAATATCACAAAGTAGGACACCCTCTTGTGGTTGAAGGCAGTACTTTTCTGCTTGTTATTGCTAGGACTGGCTTCGAAAAGGCCAGCAAAACACATTACATGAAAACATATAAAATAAATGTCGAATGTTCTTTTTTTTTGTCAATTCTGTCCTACCCAGATGCAAGCAGACGTCCATCTGAAGAGAAGGCACAAGAGAGTACAGGAGCTGTCTGTCCTGTGAGAGTGTACAGGATCTGCATCCTACAGCCTAGAAATGAGATAAAGTGAATATCAAATCACAAGCACACCTCAGCATAATCCCCCATTGGCTTATTCTCTAAATATTTAACAAGTGTAAAAAAATGGTTCCATCTAATAATGAAGTAGATTACATTATGCACATTGTGATACAAATTGCTGATGCATTACAAATGCTTCTCAGGGCACAATACTGTAGACACATCCATGTAGGCCTACCCTTGGTTGGGGATTTTGTAATAGCCCAGATTTTCAGATTGCCATCTTGTCCACATGATGCCAGATCAAGACGAACCATTTGACTGACTGGTGGGTAGGGAAAAAAGTAAATTACATGAATGAATGCATGCATGTGTTAGCAGTATCCCATACAATGTGTGGCGTTTGGAGCAAATATTTACTATAAACATACGGTCTCACCACTGAGGATGCTGGGAGCAAAGGTGCAGCAAGCAACACCAAGGTCATGGGCATTCTTCTCTGCAAGGACCTGTTGCATATGCTGATTAAACAAACGAAGGTCCCCATAGGTGGACCCTGTCATTAACAACTGGCCACATGGACTGACCGAACAGGCCACCATGGCTGACTCTGACAATGTCCCAGTCGTCCTGAAACACAACAATAGACATAGGTCACCTGAATGAGGCAAAGAAAGAATACACAATAATATGTAGACTACTTAAGTCATCACATCTGAAAATGAACCCCTGAAATTAAACACGTTGAGTTAATTTAATTACCTCTGTAGCACTTTAGTGGGTAAATCCCATAAAGCCAATGATCCATTGGAAGCACCGGATATCAGGGAAGTAGAGTCAGGGAAAAAACCACAAACTCTGACAGGGCTACGACCAGGGTGCTCTAGGACAGCTTCAATTTCTCCATTCGCCATTGACCAGACTACCGTGGTTGCATCTGTGGAGCATGAGGCAAGGAACTCTCCGCAAGGACTGAAACAACAACAGTGGACACTGTAGCCATGCCCCGATAGTGGCGAGAAGGCCAACTCGGAGAAGTCCTTGGTGTTGTAGACCCGTATGGTTTTATCGCCAGAGCAAGTGGCCAACAGCGTCGCAGAGAAGGCGCAACAGTTGACATCGTCGCGATGGTCTGTTAAACTGCATATTAGAGACAGCATCTGGAGAGGTTGTCCTGAAATTGTGCATAAAAAAAAATCGAATGCCAACTCGGTAGTACTGATGGGTAGCTGGTAAAACAGTCTACTTGTTGGTTTGGTACTTGTAAAACAAGCACAAATAAATGATCCTGTCGATGCACATCTCTATCGAAGCCACTGGAAAGCCAAAACTGGTTGTCGATCCAAACTACATTTCTATCTGCTATCAGAAAGAACCGCAATAACCTCCGTAAAGGCAGAAGAGCTGGGCATGTACAGTAGACATATGTTCACATGCTGGATTATGGCAGCTAGCATTTGTTCATATCGTACATGTCAATAACATAGATACAAGTAAAATAAAATAGGAAATAATAAACAAAATAAAGGGGGTTTGACAATGCAGATTAGGTAGATTGGCATTACAAAACAATACCTTGTGTTTGTACAGTAGTTTGTCAACGGTTTGTATTTCCTTTGATCCTTGGTTACTTCCTTGTCGGCTGACCATTGACGTCAGGGGTTGCGTTACATTGTTTACAAATATAAGTAGGGTACGTTTGTTCCCACATTCACAATACCGTAGTCTTTTAATAAAACAATTTAATAATAATAATAATAAGCATTTTAATGGCAATTTATATATTTGGATTTAGGCTACGTCTACACTATTTAATGACAGACCAATACGCTTGCAACTCGAGGGACCTAATTAGTTACTCAACATTTTACTGATTATTCAATGTTTAAATACAATTGACTTTTGTCTTTTGAAATGTTTGATAACCCAAACATTTCAATAATCCATTTATCAAACCAAGTACATGGAATTAATAGTTGAACACCATTCCATGTCCTTCATCAAACTTACATAAATATCTAATGTATAGGCTATAAAATGTTTTACCTGGCTGATTACAAATGAGGTCAGTTTGGCACAGCTTACAGTATATAAGCAAATGAGAAAGTAGGCAGGTAAATGGGTAGTCAGTTTCTCGATATCAATATCAGAAGCTGTTTTACTAAGTCGGTATTTTATTAGTTTAAAGGAAAACTTTGCCATTAATTGTAGACCATATACTCAAATTAGAGCCTGCAGTTAACAACCAACATTCATATTTTTAATGAGACAAATTAATAAAGAGACATTCCAGAAATGTACAACATGAACCAACAGTGTCAGCAAGGTAGTAATGAATTTAGGGGAAAAAACAAGTGGAAGACATTTAGGTTGAAAAACATCCTTTTAATAGGTCCGTGCCACACACTAGTGAAAAATAAAGCTCCTACAAAAGAATGATACTTTTATTCCACAATATCTTAAATAAAGTAACTTCAAGTACTTTTGACTTGGGTACAAAAAACTCTAGCTGCCTCCACCAGGCCACAACACAGCAAGATTCAACACAGTGGTTACAAATGGCCTTAGGTCCTCGGTACTGTGGCAGATATGAGGAAAAGCGTTGTGGAAGCATACTTTGAATGCTTGTTGTTCCTTTATTTCTGCTTGGGAAGGAATGATTACTGTGTCACTGTCTGACTTTGGAGGCCTTGTTGGATTGAAATAATATTAAAAAAATTATGTCGTAAAAATGAAAACTAAAAACAATAACATCCCCTACATGCCCCTGTTGGAAGGGTAGGCACTACCAAGATTAAGGATACCACAGTGTTTGCAGAGGATATGTATATACTGTACAAACAATATTTATGATAATGTTTTCATCACGTTCACTAAAATAGAATGCTACAATCATTCTAAGGCATAAACAATATCTTAATATTCTTAAACAATTTTTACACATCGTTCCAAACAAGACATAATATTGACATTAATAAACAGTATATACACATGAATCACCATTGTCTAACCATTGCTGTTTCTGTAAATAAATGCAGTCTTACAGTTTGAACATAATGAATACAGTCCTCTGATGCCCCAAAGCACTGAACAGTGTAAACAGTTTTTTTTTTCTTGGCTTTGTTTCATATTTGGGAGAAAATTACAACACAAAGACACATTCCTTTTCAGTTCGAAGCAGTTTAGCTGATTCTTCCTTTTCATAGAAAATGAAGTGGACCTTGATTCATAAATAATTATTACAAAATTAAATACATTCACTATAATACGATTAAATAAAAAAAAATATTTACAAGTAGTGGAAAGTATTCTAGCGTAGATATATCAGTGACAATTGAGGATTCATTCAGTGCAGTGTTCTGACACAGGGAATGGTATTGCACTATGATACCCCATTTTTCTGGGACTCTTTGGGGCTTGTATCCCTGTTATAGTAAATCCAGCACACCTCATATCGCAACTTCTCTCGAGATGATATCTCTCTTAACACACTGTGCTCCTTTTTAATGAATTTAGCTTTCCCATTCAGCAAAGCCACAATCTTAAAAAACCAGGTGCTCTGTTACGAAATATAGAATGGGTTTATGGGCAGAAGGACAAGACTTAGTTTGTTTGTTTCAGAAGCTCAGTCCAACGCTTCTCAAAGAACTTCCTCATGTTATGACCAGCTCTACCAATATCTGAATTGTCCTCGTTGAATTTTTCACAGTTGTCAAATACCAAATTGACATCAATAATGAATGTCTCCAGGTTTTGATATCTGAAAGAAGAGAAAAAATGGTTTGGTTAATGAGCAAATGAATAAGAAACTGACCTTACACATAATCTGTTGTACATAAAACATAATTACAAAATGTTTCCAATGTAGTATATATGTATGGACTTTTGTCACATTAAAATGTAATCAAAATGCAGTATACTTACTGGCTGCTGACAAGCTTCTCACGAATGGTGGAGAAGTCCATGGGTTTCTTAATGACCTTCCTGTATCCAGGAACAGACTTCAGGTTGACGGGTGTAAGGAACGGCCATGCATCCTGGTGCCGCTCGAGCTCAGCAAGGAGCACCCTGTTGAGAAGAACAACACATTACAGTTTTGTATCTAATGAGAACACAAACACATACGCGAGCAGGACGAAATGCTAACGCTTAAATTAGTCAGCTAATAATCTAATATATAATATTTACATTTGGAAGGAAAATACAGACAACTCATTTAATTACAAAAGGTAAATAATTAATTCAAAGGTAATTGCATAATTGTATGTAAATCTGGATATATTGAGGGCACCCTGAATATAGTGATGCACACACCTGCACAATCCCAGGTCTCTGTTGTTGTCTCTAGCTGTCTTGGCTCTCTTCACACACACTGGGATTTCCTGGGTGGTGGCTTGAGGGGTACACAGGCTTTCCTCCGCTTTCCTCTTCCGGCTGGCATCCTTCGCTCCTTTTTTGGGCGTGCCACTTGCACTGGCTGAGTCCTCCTCCGACACCTCCCCATTACCCGCCTGCTTCCCGTTCTTCTTCACCTCCGCAGTCTTCTTCGCCCCTGGCCCGGCCCCACCACAGGCTATTGGCTTGCTCGGAGGCTTTTTTATCTTAGGAGATGGGCCGCTTGCCTGTCGAGATAAAACGATGCATTGCTTTAGTAGATTTCACTAACACAACAATTTAATCCATTTCAACATATTAATAGCATCATTTTATAATACATACACCATTCAAATATATAAACATTTGAAAGCTAAATCAATATAAATTATACTCTCCATCTCCCAAATTATTCCGTGACCTCTTGGGGAGTCCTCGGCAACAATTTTAGTCTTAATTATGGTGCAAAAAAAACATAGCTAAAAAATAATAGCTTAATATGTGCTTTAGTAAAGCATGCCACACAATTACCTAAATGAAATAGAATATGTATAAGAGAGGACACTGCAACTGACATTAAGCTATTTAGGCTGCGGTTCCAATGTAATGACATAATAAACGTCTTGAATACCTTTAATATGCAGGCTGGGCAGTACCAGTCTCCCTCCGGTATGCTAGTGATTTTGGGTTTATGGCAATAGGTGTGGCAGCCTTTGTCACATCCATCACACAGCAGGAGCAGGTCCTCATTATCTCCCTTCCTGCACATCTGACAGTACTACAGAACAAGGACATTTATTAAAACACCACCAGGATGAAATGTACTTTTAGTAAGCAATTGTAGGTACAGTACAGTACATGTATTGTTTTTGTAACAGCATTACCAATACACTGCTGTTTTTATTTGTGCGTGTGACTCCTCTTCCTCTCTAAAATATAATACTTGCGCTGCAGAGGAAACTGTGAGTTCTGGGGGTGCTATCCCACAATCTAGTATTGTAATTATACAATGTTCTATAGCAGTGGATCTAAAATATATTCAGTTTCTGTACTACAGGTACCTTTCAGCTATTTTCTAAACCAAGTACCTATTACCTGATTAGAATATCTTTGAATAAAATATATTCTCATAAAGATTTTATGTAAGAAAAAAAACAAACAGTATTAGTTACAATTTAAACGGTTGAAATACTGCAAAATGGCACAGAAACTTAAGAATAAATGGAGTGAGACAATTACGCCTCCAGTGCACACACAGAACAACATTTCATAACCATATCTTGAAAAATCAGTCTCATACTCAAACAAGGGTTTTAATGATTCTAAAAGTACCCCCTTGTAGTACCTTTAACTCTCCCTGGGGATACGTGGACCTCTCATTTGAGGAACCACTGTGCTATAGGAGTAAAGAGGATCAGGACACACTGCATACCACTTTCATGATGGACCTCTCCCAGGCAATGGACTTCTGCAGCTGCTGGATGCACATGGCCAACTGGGCGGCACTGCGCACTTCACTGAGGGCCTTCCTCCACACCTTCATGCCATGGGCCACCTCTTCCTCACCTCTGGAAGAAGACAGCAGCGGTGAGGGGGGGAGACCACAGCACGCAGACACACACACACACACACACACACACGCACACGCACACACACCAAAAATGCAAGTGACGACTTAACGAGCGCCCACCGACAAGACAACAGACAACACAGGGGGAGCAGATGCACACGGATGCTGCCAAACCAAAGTGACACCCATGCACACACACACACACACAGAAAACACAATGGGAGAAGTGGGAGAAGTAGAATCCAGTGCGAGCAGAGAGTGTGGCGGGTTATGAACTGTGCCCGCTGGTAACTGATGCACAACACCATGCAGACGGTGGCAGGTAGATACATATCAACAACACACACATGAAGCCAAAACAATGCCAGGGGATCCCCCACACACCCACACAGGGAGGCGACGAGAGCCGCTGGCAAACTCAGGGCGGGGGGTGGGGGAGAGAAGCATGAAGCACACACAGTGGAAGGTAGTGGTTTTAGCAGGGGGGGTGTGTGTGTGGGGGAGAGAGGGAAACGCTGGTTGGAGAGATGACCTACCCTTCCCTGTCAGCACTAGTGGATGGGGCGGGGGCAGGGACAGTGACCGTACCCACATTATCCAGCCTGATCTGAATGGTGGTACCTAAGGGGCTCCTCAGGTACCTTCTCTCGATGTTGCGCTCCAGATCGACCAGGCGGGTCACCGCTATGTCCAGCGGGTTGTCGGGATGCCGCGTCACCCCGCCCTTCTCCGACCGCTCCTCCGCGTGCTCCCGGGGCTCCCGGTCGCCCGCCGCCACCGGGGACGGCTTGGCCAGGGGCTTGTGCTCGTAGTACACCAGGTCCTCCCGCTCAGACTGGGGGTCCGGGTAGGTCCAGCCCTGCCAGGGGGAGTCAGGGGACAGAGTCATGGAGAGTCTGGGGGGAGGGGAGGGGGGGGTCATGGGAGAGTCAGGGAGAGTCAGGGAGAAGAGTCTAGCTGCAGACGGGCACTGCCAGGCTGGGGACACTTGGGGGGAGGGCGATGGGCGTGGCTAGGGCACTGTAAAGCTTAGTGAACGCCGTATCTGCACAGCCCTGCCAGCCAGCTAGCCAACGCCCTGCTACAGCAGTGCATATAGGTTTCTATCAGGGGGTTTATTTCTTCAGCCAATCTCTTGCTGGGCCAGCTCCTTAAGCCAGACCCATGTAGGACTGCATGCTGTTGTGTGCATGCCGTGTGTGTGTGTGTGTGTGTGTGTGTGTGTTCTACCTTGACCTGCAGGCTGGCGCTGGTAACCTTCCTCTCCAGCTCCTCCACCTGCTGCAGTACGGCGATGTCCATCTCCATGGCCTGCTCCTCCACACACCAGCCTCGCACAGACTCCACGCTCACCTGGCTCTCCTCCAGCTCGCACAGCTCTATCATGGCCACTGGGTGGTGCACGGAACACACACGCGACGCAGACTGTTATCTTTCCCACTCATTCAGACATTCACAGCCATACGCCAATGATCCAGCTCAAAGAGGCTTTATGTGAATGAGACTGCATCCAATGGGCCTTTGTGTTATGCCTATCTGTCAATTCTCTGGCTTTTCTGCTCAAGTAGGGTTTTTTTTTTTTTGTGTGTATCCAATTTAATTCTATGCTCTCTCATACATGAACATACCAGGCTCAATTCTTGCTATTGTCCAAGCTAAGTCATGTGTATGCCTGAGCCAATAAGTGAGCATGTTTATTCGCAGACAGAAGTGAATTATATTGAAGTGTCAAAGTGGAAATTCCACTGAAATTGGGAAATGACCTTAGTACTGACATACTGAAAGTGACCTTGTTAAACCCTCACTAGCTCTTTGTGGCAAATAGAAGGAGCTAAACCTATATCTACAGCTTACACAGACATATGATGTGCACTGCTGACACAACAGCAGTGCGTGTGTGTTTGAAACCCAAGGACAACAGGAGGGTTAAAAAAGGCACATAAACCAACACAAATGCATAAAGAAATAATGATCAATAATCAAATACACACAGCAATAACAATACAGAGATCGACACAATCATACACAATCAGATGGCGCCATCTAGTGGTTCAAGACGGACAACAGTAGGGTTAAACCAGGGTGTGCAGACGTACCATCTCTGTGCTTGGTGCACACCTGGGGGATCATCTCCATGTATTTCTGCATCTGTCTCTGGAGACCCTTCTCCCTGATGCCACGGCTATGGAGGGCTCCGGCCAGAGCCCTGAGCTCCTCGATGTCCGACACACGCCACCACCCTGTGAGCACCTCTACACGTGCACACGCAAAAGAAGCGAATCAATCAACAGAGGCCATACAATGTACTACATACACAGTATACTGCCGCATAATCGTACATAACAGACATTTCTCTAATGAACTATATCCACTGACTACGTATGTTTACACCACTGTGAATTGTGCACTGTGGATCTACAGCAGCGAGGGACAACAGGTCCCCATCTCTCTTACCCTCCGGGATGGGCCGCGGCGTTGGGTGGTCCAGGGACTTGGGCATGTCCAGGGGAGGAGAGGGCACCGACGGGGCCTTGTCAATGCGGGGCACGGGCGACTCGCTCTTGCTGGAGACGCTGGCCGTGGTGTTGCCCTCCATGGAGTGGCCCGGCATGGGGGTGGGGCTGCTGCACAGGGGCAGACTGGGGCTCATGAGGCTGCTGGGCCAGCCGGCCAACGGCAGCCCCAGCAGAGAGCCGCCAGGCTTAGCCTGGAGGAGGGAGGGGAAGGACAAGTCAGAGGGGGAAGAGACATGTTGCTGCAGGGCCTCCCAACTCCAGTCCTGGAGGCCCCACTGCCCTGCATGTTTTACATGTCTCCCTGCTCCAACACACATGACTCTAATGAACGGGTGGTTATCAGGCTTCTGCAGAGCTTGATAACAACCCATTCATTACAGTCAGGTGTGTTGGAGCAGGGAGACATCTACAACGTGCAGGGCAGTAGACCAGGACCAGGGCTGAATAGCACTGATGTATAACATACTGTGTCTCCAGCACCACACTGAATAACACTGATGTATAACATACAGTGTCTCCAGCACCACACTGAATAACACTGATG
>JAODUG010000018.1:1319831-1333879 GCA_027564795.1 Aphredoderus sayanus | reverse complement strand
CCCCCCCCCCCCCCCCCCCCCCCCCCCCCCCCCCCCCCCCCCCCCCCCCCCCCCCCCCCCCCCCCCCCCCCCACAGCGAAATCTGCCTGACCACTGAGACAGGGTCAGACGCCCCTCGGGACGAGCAGATGGAGGCAGCACACTGACTGTTTCTCTCTCTTTGGTTTTTTTTTTTGTTGGTTTTGTTGGAAAGCCATGCAGAAGAATGTAGTATGACAGCAGCCAGTGCTACACTTAATGCATTGCTATGACAACCATATCACAACCAGTTACACGATGCAGGTGTTAGATGTACAAAAATAAACATACCCATACCATATCTAGTCTATGCCTCTCCAACTCCTGGCAGAAAGAGTTGGCAAAGTATTATGGAACAGAAGTAATATCCAATACCAATAAGCATGGGATTTTATAAACAAAACAAAAAAAAGATATTCAAAGCCTTAGATTAAACAGAGTTTGCAATTAAAACCACTTAACGAAAACATTTCTATATTGTTTACCCATACATGCCCACTCATTAACACACACACACACACACACACACGCACACACACACACAGACACACACACACACAGTAAATTATTTTCAATTGATGTTAATTGTGTGTGGTATGTGGCTACACCTATCATGTTGAATAGGCTGAACACCTATGGTGAATGCCTACCTGGTGTTTGAGAATTTCTGCTTGGTGTCGTCTCATCTCTTTCTCCTTGAAAGAAAAGGGAAAGAAGAGGTAAAAAAAAAAAAAAAAATCAAAAAAAAAAATCAATATGCTTTCATATTGCCAACATCATAAAAATCACTACCGTGATGGGATTTCAGCCTGCTTTAAAGGGGATGCATGGATTCTATAATCATATTGTCAGCATCACCTCAGATGGAAAGGGCTCAATACTTTGGTAAATAAAAAAAAGACATCATTTGTGTGATTTCTGGTGAATGAGAGGAGTGTCTCAGCGCCACGCTGTGTCATGTATATGCTGGAGTGGAATATGAGCTGGAATAGTGTTTCTGTCTGAGGGGGTTTTGAGGGGATGTATATATACCTTGATACGTTTTTCTGCCTCCAATATTTTGGCATTCGCAGCTTCTTCCTTCTTCCTCCGTTTGGCCTATGAATTCAGATTGAGGTCAGGGAAAGAGGAATTATACAGACAGACACATATCAATCAGCTCTTCTTGCTTGGCAGCACAGTTTCTGGTTCAAGAACAGATTTCATGCTCCTGAATGCCAGTCAAATTTGTAAAACACAGAGAATGAATAATGTATCACTTAAATGGGTAATTGTGAAAATGTTGAAGCCTCCTGTTAAGAGTGGCTTGCCAACCGTGTCAACTCAAATTTGATTTAGTCCTGCTAAAACACTTTGAAGCTCCTACAGTGTAATTGTGTGAGGTTGTGTGTGTGTGTGTGCGCTTGTGTATGAACATCCGTGTGTATTTGCTTGCTTGCTGAAAACAGCACCTTTTTTTCCCCTCGACCCACTTATGCAAAACTGTAACTGTTGACTGATGAAAAAAAGACTTTTCTGTCCAATTTAAATAAGGTCTGAAGAGGCAGCGACATCCATTTTAATATTCAACGGCCATCAACCAAGACCAATTTAGCATTAGTTCCATGTGGAATTATGCCTAAGAAGACACAACTCCCTCCAATGCATGCCACTGTTCAGTAATGGGCTTTAGGAAGATTAAAACACTACAGACTGAGGGGCTGCAGCTATTCAAGAATGTTCTGCTTAATCAGAGGTGCTGTAGTTGCTGGATCACATTCTCTACCTCCAAAATTTGCTGCGCCCTGAGCTCTTTCTCCATCCGAATCTGCTGAATTCGCTTGATCTTCTCCTGTGAAAACAATGTTATCGCTTAATATTTCAGATGCTGCCAACACATTGTTGCACAAAAGAACCTTACAATCACTCCATTATAGTCAGTGCAAGACACAATTCACAATAATTGAATTGAAAAGAGTACTAGTGAGAATAATGGTAATTAAAAAAAACTTTTAAAAAGCATTTCTTTAAAAAATATACAGTACATACAAGGGCAAACTGTGTCAGGGATCTTGGCTAGATAAAGAGAAAGACATTTAAGGACGAATAGGAAATGTTTTCACAAGCGTACCTGCTGTTTAAGGATCTTGATCTGCTCTTTCTGCTTTCTCCTCTCTTCCGCTGCCATGATAGCTACAAAAGTCAAGTCAGGCATATATTGGCATCTTTAAAACATGCGCTATACTGCAGTATGCTAAATGACCCCATTGTAAATGGAATTGGAACATCCCAGGAAACTGCAAGGAGCCAACATAAACAGTACACTGGCAGAGTGGACGAAATAATAGTTACAGGAAGGAGAGTTGGAACATGCAAATAGTGTTTCCCCTTAAAAGAAAGAAATCAATGCAGGCTGATTTGTTGTTATGACATTGAAACTGCAGTGTACCTTGCTGCTTGCGAGCCTCCTTGGCAGCACGAGCCAGTGCCTGTTTTTCCAGTTTTCTCATCAGCTTCATTTGAGCAGCCTGTCGGGCTATCTCTGCACAGACACAAGGGAAAGGTTAGAGCAAGTAAAGAAGGGCTAGGAAATTGTCTTGTAGCCCAGAAAGCATTACAGGAGGGATATTACACAGTTTTGCCATGGATCTAGCTGTTTGAGATATGATTTAGGTGATGTGAAAACATGACACTGGTAGTCCTGGCTATTTTGCCTTATTTCCTGTAGAAAACTACCCTTGGTGAAAAGAAAATACCACAGATGTATTTCATAGACATCAGGTAATCATATAAAACTGCCAGAAAAGAATAAGATACCACCCTTTTAAACCAATACTGAAATACTCTACAGTAGTCCCATCATGCTGACATATGGCAAAAAGAATATACCAGTAATTGTACACGACCGGCACCACTGATTCTCAAATACATACGAATGTGTCTACAAAAAAAACGGGTGCATGACCAAAGGATTATTTTCATCCTAAATACCAGCGGCTTGGTGTTTTGCGTTATGAGCTAAAGAAGCTAGAAAGGTTTAACAAAAGTTCAGTATAGCTTTTAAGATATATTCAACCTCTGCTAACCTTGGGCCTCCAGTTTGCGGAGAAGCTTCACTTCACTGGGGCTGGGGCCCTCTGGAGCTACCGGATCACCCACGTTTGGGGGCCGGCCTTTCCGCCGCCTGTTCCCTTTGGTGCCTTCGCCCCCTAACTGCCTTTCTGAATTAGGGGGGCGGCCCCTCCGGCCTTCCATGGCCAGGATACGAGGAATGACATCCTCTTCCTTCAACAGGCTCCACTGCAAACCCTAGACACAGGCACGAAACAAATATCAGAGAAATTATCAAATGATTGTACACAAGAGTATAGTGCTAATACACCTAGATATACAAGGCATTTATTAGCTAATAGTTGTTTAGTGGGGTAAATGCATCGGCTAAATTAATACAACAATTAATAAATATATACCGTAAAATATGTTAATGCTATATTGCAAAAATATCGTGTAATTGTACATTTTGCATTTCTTCCTACATTTTCCACTGAAAGATTATGGGATTAAACTAATTCTAAGAACACTTTATATTTCTGTTCTAAAGTTGATCTCAGCAAATCCGCTACAGCCATCCAAACCCTGTGTGTCATATGACATACATACAGTACTGAGCTCTCAATGTGGGGGTCAGAAGCCCCGGAGAGGTTGCAAGAGATAGTTGTTGGGGGTCGCACGATGATTTAGATTTCTTTTGACTTTATTGTCTGGCAATACGAGTTTACATTTTTCTATCGTTTATGTCTGCTCATACATAGTTTAAAGTCATGACGTTATGCTATTGTAAGACGTGATTCATAGCTGGGGGTCGTGGCTCAAAAGGGTTGAGCACCACTGACATACATGACTTGTCACCTGTGGAAGTAATGTCAGCTGATTATTACAGTTCCCCATGCACATACAGAAGGCTATGAACTAGGACTACTGAGGGATATGCATGATTCCTAGCCACAGTCCTGACATCAACTGCTGCCGCACGCAGCTTTTCCTCTTGCTAGATGAAAAGAACTGGGAACAGGAAGAGGGGAGGGCAGAGATAGAGAGAGATGAAAGACAGTCACCTGGGGTCCTTCTCTGGCTTCATAGAAGTCACCAACCCTTATCTTTGCACTGAAGCTAAAATTATCACGCGTGATGCCACTTATTCCATTTCTGGATAGGTACTACAGAAGAGAAAATAAATAGTAATGGAGTTGGTAAAATGTTCAGGCAGACAAAATGTGAAATGTGTGACATTGAAAAAAGCAACTGAATGTGGCAGCTAGGCTCGTGGGTGTCTAAGGCTATAGTGTGCATCTGAGAAATGCTACTAGTCACTGCAAAAGGCAAGGGGGCAAAGAGAAGGGAGATCTTAGGGGAGAACAACGATTCTGATCTTAGGTCGCACAACTTAGACACTTTGGTTTAGTGGCCATGTTGGAAACCCGCTGACAGACTAGCAGCGAGTGTGTCTGGACAAATACATGTTCTGTTTGGATCAGTCACACTTGAGGCGTTTAATGGAGTGGAGACTGAAGAATGGTACAAGATCTGTACAAACAGGGCTAAGCTGTGCGTCCCAGAACGTATAAAGCAGTGTTTCAGGAAGGAGAGGGGAACAGCGGTGGTACAGCAACTGATTCTCCACAAGCGAGAACAGAATTGACTGAAGGCAGGTGTGCAGGAGGAAGGGAAAGAGGTGGGTGATATTACAGTAAACAGAATGTTAAAAAATACACACAGGCAGTTGTGTGAGAATGGGCAACGACACTGGTACTGTACTTATCCCCTTCACTAAATAAATAATATTATATATATATAAATGTGTGTGTGTAAAAAAAATATTAAAAATATGTCATTCCTAAAATATGTTTGCTCAGAGCCCTCTAGACTCTGTTGTCCATTCTCAGATCAGTGCCAATGTACACTAGGGATGGGCAATACCAAACCTTTTAAATTCAACACCATACCAATATTTTTAGCTGCAATTTTTATTATTCCAATACCGATACAATACTGTATGAAAATAAAATATTAAATAAAATAATATCACAAGCAATGATGATTCATTTACTTAATCTGATAGCTAATAAAGATTTCCCAATCTTTTGTCTAAAAAAGTAGCACCACACCTGTGTGCGAGGCGCACTTGATTTTAACATCACAGGTTTTCCACAGTCATGTGACATGGGCCCCTGTCACATGACTGTGGAAAACTCTGACATGAGAATAGTCGAGTATGCAGTATGTAGCCTACGGACTGTGAAAATGTTTGGAAGCGAGGCAGCCAACCACGTTGTGTAATATAAGGTAATCCTTGATATTTCTTTTAAAGAACTGATACCGAATGAGTCGCTTGAGTATCAAAGTATTGATCCCGCAGTATCAATTTGCCCATCCTTAACGCACACATCATGGCGTGAACACTGGGTCGCTAGGCTATGGTACCTTCATCACATCTGGGTACTGCCTCAGCTTCTTGCCACACGGAGCGTAGTAGGCAACCTCGCCCTGTGGCCTTCCTGCCACTGTTTTTATTCGCGTTTCTCGCTGCCACCTGGGTATTTAACAACAACAGAGAAGACACACAAAATGCCATGAACAATTCTCAGAAGCATATAGTGTGTGGGCACACAGCCGAGGCTTTATATAATGTGCATGTCCGGGGATTGGAGGGGCGTTTGTTGAGCCAAACTGCTATTCTCTGAGTGTCTTGTACATACCCTAACTCCAGAGGTATCATCAGCTCCTTCTCATCCATCACTCTCTTCCTCTTCCCTAAGCCTGTGGAGGGATAGAGAAGAGCTGTTAGGATGACAACGCAACATATCACTGAAAAGCCCACACTTGCAAACAAAGCCCCAAAACGTAACCATGGAGTCCAATACAAGACCAGCAAACAAACGTCCACACACGGGCGCGTGTGTGAGCGCTTGTGGCACATGGCCAAACATGCAAACAAACACACAAAGACACAAGTGTAGCGGTGCATATTAGACATGACTGTATTTGTAACCAATGGACAGCAGCCATTTGCCCTTTCATTTGTTGAAAGGGCCCTTTAATTAGTTTCCCTTGGTGTGGCGACAGTCGCACAGTATTATCAGATCTGTCACTTTAAAAAAACATCCAGGGTAAAATTTAAATTAATTTTGAATATTTTAATTTAGGAGTGAATTTAAGGGCATCTCTGAGGCTGCGTCACCACATGTCAACTAAACAAAGGCACCAGGACAGACAATGTGAGAGAAAATAAAATGACTGGGGGTTGTTGAGGGAAGGACTGGAATGTTTTCTGGAACATTCCTGGCAAGCTGAACATGTGTGTCCTCTTTTTTTCCCTCTGAGCTGGGTAAGCTCTCTCCCAGCACTGAGAGGAGGCAGAAATCAACCTCGCCTTGCTGTGCCAAACAAGTTGTCAGGGTTCTTAGGCCTTTGGACGTGCCCCTACAGGACCTTGGAGCTCAGGTTAAGCCAGCACAACTAACTGCCTCCCGCCTGCCTCAACTAAAAATAACAGCCTCTCCTCCTCAGTTATCTGCGGATGATGGCATACTCTGCTATTAAAAAGCAATGGACATAGTCAACGCTACATATTTAAAGATACAGTGCACCGGAGCCGTTTTAGCCATATCTGAAGTCATTGTGAACCACGTGGAGGATTGCATGTCTATTAGTCATAGAATTGTATACTATTTGGAGAAAAGACCAACAAAAGGCCACACAATATCCTTTAATCCAGGTAAATATCCTCCTGAGCCCCCACGTCCCCCCAAATGTGTCTTTTTGTGTTTTTCCTCTTCCTTTTTATTTGCTTTGTATAGCTGACATCTATACTGTAACTCTAGTTCTGTTACTGTGACGTATAATTAAATCTTAAGACCTACTGTTAATGTCTTTGGATAAAAGCATTTGCTCAATTAAATAAAAAATAAAAAACATTGCTCAATGTAGTAAATACCATACAACTCCATATTGTTATAAGCATAACGGAATAGAGATAAACATTACAATTTTGATGAAACACTGATGGAAAATAAGCAATCCAAAAAATGTCTATGGAAGCCACCTTAAAATCTCATTCCTCATTTTTCTGCAGAAGTGCATCTTTTTGCTTTTCTGTTTGATGATGTAATGTAGGGTAAACCCAGCAAATATTTCTTTACCCAGCTTATTCTTTGTCAAATAAAGTCATATATGGATACAGTTGAGAATAGTATAAAAAAATATAAATAAAGATTGATTGATTGATTGATAGTATCAATATCATGTAAATAATTAAACAAATCTATATATACATACACACATTATATATAACTATTTATAAATAACGATTTATGTTATGTTAATATAAGTTAGTAACCTCTATTTGACCTCTTCATTAAAGGTGAAGTCAGCTATCCTGGAGAAAGATTGTTAAAATCGCTGTTGAATGTCTTACCTGGAGGCGTGGCCAAGGTGAAAGATGAAGAAGAGGGAGAGCTGTGATATGCCAAGGCACTGGAGCTGGTGACAATGGTGGGAGACTTGATGACTTGTAGGTTGAGTGGGCTGCAGCTGGTTACTGTGTGATTGGTTGAGGTGCTCAGTAGTTGTGGGCCTTTGGTTAGCCTGGAAGGGGTCTTCTCCTTCTTAGAGGAGGATCCCAATAGCGGCAGCTTCACCTCCTTTGCCTTTTTCCCGGAGAGGTCGCTGTCTGAGTTGCTGTCGGACTCTTAAGGGCAAGAGCAAGAAGCAGTTAGTTGATAATTCACTGCTACGTCCTAATCTGTCACAGGCTAATGAGCTATCAACCCAGGTAAACAGCAGGTGATTACAGGAAGATCCCTAAGGCCCATTTTGTGTCGTTTTTCAGTTTGACCTAGTTGTTTTCCTCGTATTTATCTGGGCTATATTTATACCTAATCCTTTTAAATAATAATTATCAAATTAATAAAATGACTTTTACCCCAACCTGACAAGCTATCATCTGATTCTTCTTCATCTTCCTCATCCTCAAGGTCATCGTCTTCATCATCATCATCGTCGTCCCCAGAGTCATCGGATTCCTTGTTGGCGGGGAGCCCAGCTGCGGGGATGCAGACACCAGGAATGCCCATCCCGGGAATCCCGACGGCCGGTATGCCAACCCCAGGAATCCCAATCCCGGACTCGCCTCCGCGAAACAAATCCACTAGCGATTGCACCAGGTGGTTCTGTGAGAAGCCCTTCCAGGTCGCCAAGGGGTCTGCCTGGCTTTGGCCCAGCCCCAGCCCCAGCCCCAGCCCCTGGCCCGGTCCCTGTGCCTGTGCCAGTGCCTTAACCTTAGGGCTCTTGCTCTTCCTGGAGCCGTGGCCGGAGGCGGCGTGGGGTGAGGTAGTGGAGGGGCGCAGCGGCGGAGGACCGGCCTGGGCGGCCGCAAGGGTCCTGCTGCCCCCTGTGCTCAGGTTGACGGGCATGGAGCCAGCGTCAGAGTCACTCGGAGGGGGCTTCCCCTGTGAGTCTTTGCGAGGTTTGGTGATGAGGGCCAGAGGCGCGTCCTGAGTGGTGCTTTGGATGACTCCGTTGGGGTGGTGCGGTTCGGGGAGCCCCAGGAGGGCGCTGGAGAGGAAGGGGTTGGAGTGATTGTTCTGGGGGAGGGGAGGGGCAGGGGGCAGGGGCGACGCAGACGCAGATGTCCTCTTCGGAGACTTGGCGGCTCCCTGTTGCTGCTTCTTCAGATCAGCTGGGAACGGCTGCCCCTGGGACATGAGAGACTGGGAATAGAAGATGGGAGAGCAAGGGAGTCATTAGAAGGGGGGAGCGAATGAGACAGATTTGGAGGGGAAAAAAGGAGGTAGAAAATGAGAAAAGAAAAGGGACAAAGTGGGGTTGCTGTAGCTGTCAACCTGCATCACTGCTGATTGTTTGAGCAGGTGACACCACCACAATGGCTAACAGTGGTAAAGTTAACTGTGTCCAATCCCCTTTCTGTGAAACAAAGAGGATGTAACATGCACTAACCTATGGTATCGTACAATGGCAACTTTACGGGGGAAGAAAATACTTTGAATTTCAGTGTAATTACTTTTCTGCACATTTGAAAACCTCCCGCGTCATTACTGTCAGCCATCTGGGGGCTTCTACAGCGTGTTTTTTACACACATGGCAAGTTTGGTTCAGCCAGTGTTTAAGCAAACGCAGGTTAGGCTTTGACGTTCTCTTTAAACTAGATGTGACATGAAGTGAAACAAATCAATTTCACAGACCATGAAATACAGTAACAGTGTTGAAACCACAGGGGGAATTTGGTTCGTTGGAAATCTCTCTTTACTGGTAAAATAGAGAAGTGGAAATAGATTTCACAGTAGAAGTAGAGTAGACCTTGATGGGTTTGGCTTAATGATTATGGTACTGTCATTCTTTTATTAATTTATTTGAAGAAACTTATTTTGTGGAGAAAAAGAAACATCAATATACATGCAGAAATAAAATCACTAAATAGTGGCTACTCTAAACAGACATGCTGTCAGGTTTAGCAAGCTAATGAGGCTCAACATATAAACCTTTATTTATTAAACAGGCTGAGACAGAGCGTTCAACAGGAAAGCTAACCAAATTAGTCAAACTTGACAAAACAAGTGATATTAAGAACTATAATCTTTAGTTTTGATATAACTGATAATTCGTCATTGAAAAGGTGTAGAAACTTTGAGGTGTAAAAAAACACAGAATATTAGAATATAATGACCCATAGCAATGTTCACATTAACGGATTACTTAATTGATGGTGGCTATGGACAGTTTAACAAAATGTTAATCTCAATGAAAACGCATGTGTGCGTGTCTGTGTACGATTGGTTTGTGCATATATGCTTAATGTACCACTTGGATCAGAGAATTGTGCTCACGACCAGAACACCTTGTTTACAAGGCTAACTGGAACCCATTGCTTTTTGATAGAACGCACGTGTTCTTACTCTTCCAAATGTGAAATCACAGAAGTCAATACTTCAATTAGTATTTTGTAAAGGTGTGTACAGCTCTATTACAACATCAGCTCTAGATCTGTGGATGACACTGGACTGAAATGCAGTCTATCTGCTACCTAAACATAATGTCAATGTGACAGTGTTGACACATCAAACATATTTATAACATCAGACTTTCTCTAGCAGCACACATCACATAGCATACTAGCATTGACCATCTCATAGCTATAGAGACTTACCTGTTTAAGTCTGAACTCATTGATCTGTGCGAGCGAGGCTTCCAGCAGCTTCCTCTTGTTGGCCTTGGCACCGCCGAGAGCACCAGCCTGCGTCGGCTTCAGGGAAGGCTTCTGGGCGCCGGACACAGGCGCGGCCAACGCAAAGGGTTTGGGGGAGGTGCACAGGGGCAGCGCGGGGCGTGGCGGAGAGGGGACGGACAGGGGCTTGGGGGAGGAGCACAGGGAGAGCGGCAGATGCTGCGGGGACGAGGAGGGCAGCAGTTTGGGTGGCCGCGGGGAGCTGGTGAGGGCGACCGGGGAAGCGGAAGGCGAGCGCTCCCGGTGGCGAGCGCCGGTGGCCAGGCCCGTGGACTGGATGACGCTGAAGTGTTGCTGGGGCGCCTCTGGCCGGGGCCTGGTGCTGTGGGGGCCCATGGGCGACACCTGGGACAGGGCCGGAGGGGACGGGGAGCCAGGTAAGGGCACCAGGTTGGGAGGGTTGGAGGTGCACTGGCGGCTGTCTCTCTGCTCTGCCGCGGGGGCTCCGGAGTGCGGTCTGCCTCGGTTGGCCTTTCCCGGCCCACTGCTTGGTGTCGCCGCCTGGGGAGAGGAGGAGAGGGGCCCTGCTGCTTAACACGCCAACGGTTCATCGTTCGCAGCCAAAAAACGCCTGGGCGGCCCGCTGCGCTTTACCTTCGTCTTCTTCTTCGCCCGCTTCTCCCTCTCGCCGTCCGACAGCTCGCTCCGTTTGTCCTCCTCCTCCTCGTCATCGTCGTCGTCGTCATCGTCATCGTCATCGTCGTCATCTTCTGCCAGGTCCTCCAGGTCGCTGCTGAGGGACCCGTCACTTGAGCTGTCCGAGGAGGTGCCTGACTCACTGTTGCGAGGCTTCTGGGTGTGACAGAATGATACTGAATGTTTACATACAAGTAGCAGCTAGGTACTTCCCATATAGACTGCCTCGTGCAAAACAATACCTACGCCTAAGCCACAACACACACAGCCACACCAGCAGCCATTCTAGTTCAGCTGCTTGTATGTTGTTTCTTCACCAAGCTAACTAGCGAATATACTAACTAGCTACGTTAACACACACACATATACATATATATATATATACAACAAGCAAGGAGGACTTCAAGGCAGAAGTGAATGCCATCTTGGTATTTGCCATCTTGTTTATGCCCACAACATGACAATACAGTAGGTTGCTCTGAACACCCTAGTCAAATATATTTATCATTTCATTACATGAATAAACGTGTTTATTTTGTACAAACTGGTTCAGCTGTGATAAAGCCCACTAAGTCACTGAAACAATATGAGGACACATTCTAGGCAGAAACCCTGCAGGAGTCCCTGTGGGGCTCGGCGGGGATTCTTTGAAATGGTCTAACAGTGAGGCAAGCGTGCCTCAGCAGCACAGACCTTCTCTTTATGCTGGGGGGGCTGCTTCTCCAACGCCTCCACCCGCTTATTGGGGGGGCTGCTCTGGTGGCTGTTGGAGTGGTCTGGGTGCTTGGCTGGTTTGGGGGACACCTGGGTGGGGGCTGGACTCACAGAATAGCCTGCTGCTTGTGCAGTAGGGGAGGAGACCCGACTTCCATTGATGGCCCCATTCACCCCTGAAAGCAGAACAATAAGGATTTACTGGCTCTGCATATTAGCTCCATTTATTCTAAGAAAAGAATATATGCTGGTGGAATATCTGCAGTAGAGAGGGTAAAAAATATTGATTTATGCATGTATCTCATCAAACATGCTGGCTGCGCATGGCACAAGCTCAACATGAGTGGTTTACATAATAAGAGATAAATTAAAAGATACTGTTGAATTAAGAGAGTGGAGGAAAAAAGGAGAGATTAGATTGAAGAAGAGCAGGAAAGAAGGAGTAAGGGAGCGAGAGAGAACGAGAGAGAGAGAGAGAGAGAGAACGAGAGAGAGAGAGAGAGAGAGAGAGAGAGAGAGAGAGAGAGAGAGAGAGAGAGAGAGAGAGAGAGAGAGAGAGAGAGGAAGGTTGACAAAATCACTAACTGACAAATGAAAGTCATTAAAAAGCTTTTCAGGAAAAATCTCATTCCCTTGATGGTGAGAAATAGAGAGGGAGAGTTGCGTCTACTCTCATCTATAAAACCATTCATTAGTTTATATATTTAGTCAATGTTACTCATACTACTAGAGGTGAGACTAGATATACTTCTACTTATGGACTTATAGTGCATTTCTGTCTCGAACCATAATGAAATCCAATCAGTTGACAGGATCTACTTTTTTCAAAGGCTACACCGCTATTGTGTTTGCATGCAAATCCAAGTACACGCAACCTCCCCATACAGTACAGTCTCTCGCAGTGTGACGAGTCATATTACTTCTCCCTTATGGAAATAAATACAGTACAGTCTAACCACTTTACTTGTCCTACAATTCCAAAGCTTGGGGAAGTGTCTTTATCTAACACCATTCCATCTAAAGTCCCTGCTTGATATATCTACTGAGCTCACGCAGGTCACAACACTGAAGAAGTATATGGTTAAAAAAAGGTTTTAAGAGAATTTGAAAGAGCAGTATCTGTAATTAATCTTCTGTGGAAGAGATTCAGCTATCCACTTAATTTTTAACGCAACAGCAGGTATTTCTGTGGGAATTTCCGATTGAAAGGACGGGAGAATAGACGATTATTGATTAAAGCTGTAAAATAACGGGACAGGCTAGCAGGTCTCATGTAATAATGAATAATATAGAAATTAATGGCCGTACACAATTCAAATGCTTTTGAACTGCATTCAGAAATAAGGTGAATAATATGGACCAATAAATGAGGTTTTGAAAGCAATGCCGTACCTTTGGGTGGGGCTCGAGTATTCTTGCTAGGCGTTCGGCTCTGGAGGGGGCTGGCGGTGTGGTTGGGCTGGATGTGGGGGGCAAAGAACGGAGGGAAGCCGAGGAAAGGAGGAAGAAAGGCCGCAGCTCCACGACCATGGGCTTCGGCAGCTCGCCACCATTCTGGACAGCAGAGGAGAGAGGAGCCTTTATGTATATACACAGTATCGCAGTTCATCAATTCAATGTGAATTACGTTATCAACACAACAATTTGCAGTGTTGCACAAACACAGTGTAATATACATATACATCTACAACAGAATTGTAGATGTACAGTGCAGTGTATCAATTGAATTACCATGATAATCTGCTAACCATGTCCCATGATATACTGCTAACCATGTCCCTGTCGTACCAGAGAGAGCTCCAAGCTGGGGGTGGGCAGCCAGAGCTGCCGACATGCCCAGAGAGCCCAAGCCCCCAAACTCCGGCCTGCCTGCTCCAGTGGTGTAGATGGCCCCGAAGGCTGGGTGGTTGACCAGAGGGAAGGCACTTGACAGCGTGGAGCCGATGAAGGGCTGCTCTCCCACGGCTCCGAACAGACGGCCTGAAGGACATGGACACAACACAAACAGATAACTGATTATGCATGCCCTTTTTATGCACTTTGGCAAAAGTCTACCAACATTTACATACAACATTGATGTTGTTTGTGTAGTCTTTAAGAACAAAAACACAATCTCAAACAAGCATGACAACATATTGTTTTCAAATTGGCCTTTAGACTAACTGTTCTGTTTTATTTTCCTTTTATTTATAGCTTATCATGTTTTCACAATAGGCTGTCTTGTCATTTATGTTTTTCTTACTTATGTCTATAGAATAGCTGGTAGAACTTTAGTTTAAAAGTGGGTAATAGAATGGCAATACATATTTAACCCTCGTAATGTTCTCTGGGTCAAAATGACCCAAATCACTAGCTCTTTGTGGCAGATAGAAGGTGCTAAACCTAATTCTACAGCTTACAC
>JAODUG010000018.1:1293381-1304588 GCA_027564795.1 Aphredoderus sayanus | reverse complement strand
CACCCCCCCCCCCCCCCCCGCTGGGTTCAACATGTTTTGTTGAAACCAGCATCAATAATATCTTGGTCCAGAACATTGTGTGACCATGATTCATTAAACAGACCTTGGCTTTCTGTCTCAGTGACAGAGCAGGGCTACACTGCAAACAAGGTAATGAGTCAAATATTGATGAATAATTCAGATAAACATCTTTACATAAAAATAAAAAAACACACAAATATTTGTTTACAGTTGTACAATTTAGTGTCGCGTCGCAATCGCAATACGGAAATCATAGAACATGCCAAGACGCCTCAGAACAACAAGCAGGCACCATAAGCTTGGTTAGGAAGAAAATCCACAAGCATTAAACCCAATATGTCAATCATTGATGCTCTGCTGTGAGGTTCTGCAAATTGATGCTCTATTTAATGTTAAACATGTGAAAATGACTGGCTGGAAGAGAATAGTGTTGTATTGACAGAGAGGGAAGCAAAATCAGCGGGCAGTCAGCCACTCTGTTCTGCTCCACTGCAACACGGGAGGGAGGCCAGCACGGACACACACACACACACACACACTTGTGCGTGCGCGCACACACACACAAACACACAGTGCAGCAGGTGAGGTGCCAGCACATCACAGCGCTGCCATTTTTCAGTGTCTTGCTCAGGGAGAAGCGCTCTGACATTTTATGAAGCACTCTGCAGAAATCAGCAGCTTGTAATGGCGGCTGGACTGTCAACTCTTTTCCTCTCTCCTTTTCCCCCCTCTGTGACTCCCTCTCTTGCTGCGCTAAGATATTATCTCTCTAGATTAGCATAATCTCATCAATTTTAGAAAATTGTCTTTTAATTACCGAGAAATTTTTGTCTCGCTGCTAATGTTAAAGCCTTTGAATGGATGCGACTCCAAATGCTCCATTGAAGTGCAAGTAAAAGACTATTAAAAAGGTTAGAGAATGTAACCAATTACACACACAGGAGACTGATGGAGAAAAGATGCAACTACGATAGGCATTAGGGAACAAAAATAAACCAAGAAAGTCAATGTGGTCTGTATTTATTTTGCTGAGTATTTGATTAGGAGTAGGACTATTACAAGCACTCTGAAAATGTTAATTTTCCAGTCACTTTAGCTACATTAGTAATGAAATACTGTAATAAAACGCTCATGTCTGAAGGTGTAAATCTTTAAACTGTGGTTCTCTTGGACCTATAGCTGACCCCCAGAGCCATTTTGTTGATGTAACGCACCTCGAGGAGAAGCCTAATGATTAGAAACAAAGCCGTTAAATTACCCTCTCCATAAAGCCAGGGATCTGTGCCTATGATTAATTCTCTGGTATGTTGCTGTGCCTGACAAACTCTCTGTTGAGTAATGATTAACAGCTAGTCACTCTTCAAACCACTGCTAGCACACTGTGTTTACAATCGCCAGCTTCTCACGGAGGCCATTAATGTTACGGCTAAGTTAACAGCCCAGTTGAAGAAGCTGGGTGGCCAACAGGCAGTAGCACCACAATCTACCTCAGTGGCAGTGCTTGTCATCCATTGCATTCATCCTAAACTCATAGTTTCACTCATGCACATGATTCGAAAATAGTATGCCCACAGGAAACAAAAATATGATTCAACATGAAATATGTGGGAAGTTTCAAGGCTAAATCTGTCAGTGTAGGCTCTGCTATAAACCTTTAACTAAGCCGATTTCATTTATGTGACATTAGCATTTGGAATGAGTATAGAGGGACAAGAGCCTTGGGGAATTTCTGTACCATTACAAAAAAGTGAGCAAACTAAAAATTAATATCCAATCTACACAGTAATCCATATTAAATGAGAGAGAGAGAGAAAGAAAAGAGAGCAAATGTACATGGTTTTACAACAAAATATAACAGCCAAGTCTCGACAAACTAACAATAAGATAAATCTGTTCAACCCTTTCCTGACAAACAAGACAGGAAACAGATAATTATAGCCAGAGTTTACTCCCATGCTAGAAGTCCAAGGGAAGATAAATGTCATTGTAGGATGCATGCCAAGCAAACTCTTCAACAACTTCTTAACTTATTTATTATATTATATATTATCCAATTAAGTCACGTCAGTGCATACCTTTCAGCTATTACTGTATATGTCATACAATGTGAATGCTATATGATGCCAACAAAAATAAACAAAATAAGATGGTCACATCAAAATGTATTTTACTTTTCAAATGTAACTATAAATCCTCACCCAAAAGAAATGTCACACAGTAATCCTGTTTATCAGTGTAGTGTTTGTACCTTCTTTATACCATGCACATTAGAGGCATTCCCAGATTTAATATGATGTTCTGTAATGACAAAATCCCCTCCCATTTCCTTTCCTTTTATCCTTCTGTTATAGAAAACTGCCTAATGTAATTGGACATTTAACAATTTCCAAAATGTTTGGAGTAACAGTTGAGGCTGAACAATGTTTAAGAAAACTGAAACACTCTCCAGGACATACAGTACTTATGGCCTTTACAGTACTACAGTACTGTATCTACCTCATCATTGTCGTACAATTATGGCAACAAGGAATGTTGGAATATCAATAAACACATTAACATCGAGTTTGTTGTGGTCTGTTTGTCCTGTTTGAAGTGGGCAAATATCTCAATCAGAATGTTTCCCCTATCTTGAACCTCCCACAGAAGTTCCTGTGGGTGATTTCCCCTTTAGCAATAACATGACACATGAATTTAGAGCATGACTGAACGTTTTAATGTGAAAAAACATCAGTATCTTTTATTTATTTATTAAATTCATTCATTCATTCATTTAAAAAAAAATTATATGGCACCTTTTTGTAATGGACAGTATTTTCCCTGCCAAGGCACCAAGGCAAAAAGTGTAAGAATTGCACTGTGAAATGAGCCTGTCACACTACTAGTGTACTTCTTTTACATACGGGAAACCCAGAGAATAACACTTCTTATTTGCTATTGCTGCAACACACTGCTATGTAACATCAAATAAAAAAAGTCCAAATATTTGAACCTCTCTTTGTTGACAGTTTCAAATTCAATCTTGACACAGCTGCAATGTCTGCCCTGTAATCACGCTTGTAGATAGACGTGCACATTGACACAAACACACACTCACACACAAGCACAGTTATGTCTCACAGACCCAGTCAGTGTTGTGTCGCACTAGCTTTTCATGTGAAACTATATCCACTTGGCTCATCCTCTCAATCCCAGTACTTCCTTATATTGTGACCAATCACAGGACCCGGAATCAGCCCCCTTTGTTATCTGATATTATTTAAGGTGGAACTGTGGAGGAGGAGGAATAATAATGTCTCTGCTTTGTGTGCTTGTGTGTATGCGTGTGTGTGTGTGTGTGTGTGTGTGTATTTATCTGCGTGTGTGGGTGCAGGTATGTTGTATCTGTGTGTTTACACCAGTAGGTGTGTGGTTATTTATGTGTGTGCATGTGGATGTGTGCATGTATGCGTGCGTGCATGTGTCACAACCAGTGGCTTCCTCGTGTGGCGAGGCTGAAACCCAAGCTGCCGGGGTCTGGGCCCGTTGCTGACACCGTGTCTCACCCGCTCTGTGCCCCAGAGGGAGACAGAGCAGGGCTGCTGCTCAGGGTCTGTCTGCTCACCCACATGAAGCACAGGCTTGGATTACACAGGGCTCAAATGTGACTCATCCTGAGGAGGGTGAAGGGAGGCCTCTCTTTGTTGTTTTGTGCAAAGCATGCACGCACCCACATACACACACACACACACACACACACCGCACACATACACACACACAGCCGCACACCACACACACACACACACACCGCACACACACCGCACACATACACACACAGCCACACACACACACACACACACACACACCGCACACATACACACAGCCGCACACACACACACACACACACACACACAGCCGCACACTGCACACACACACACACACGGGACAGCGCGCTATGCACTATGATAGCTATATTACAGGTTCAGAGAGAGGACCTCTTGGTTCCACACACCTGCCAAACACAGATGTTAAGAATAAATCAGAGGGAAGCTAGGAAGAGAAGCTCCACGCCACCGTGGCTCCGGCAGCTAACTACACGGCACACTAACTAGAGAGCCAACAGCTGCACATGACAACACACACACACACACACACACACACACACACACACACACACACACACGCACCAGTGATGAAAGTATCAACAGCACACATGCACCTGACGTGCACAGAATGAATGAGGGGAGAGAGAGAGAGAGAGAGAGAGAGAGAGAGAGAGGGGTGGGGGAGAAGGGAGTTCCCCCCACTTTCGTTCTCACCGGCTCCACTTCTGTTTTGTGTTTTGCATTTCTACCTCCGTTCTGTTGCCGTGTAACAAGCCCCCATGCTCTGGGGCAGGGAGCTTTTAAGCGTAATTGTTGTGGAAGAAGCAGAAATCCTCCGCAGCGACAGACAAACGAGTCACAACAAGGCTGAGGGAGCGGTGTGGGCGGTTTGGAAAGGGAAGCTCCCTTTTTCTTTCATAGTTATGCTGCTGCTGCTGACTGGGTGACTTTTGTGATTTCTTCATTTAAATATTGCACCGCTGCGTTCTGGGTTAGGCCAGTGCAGCCATGGAGCTCTTTAAAAGTTTGTCCTCAAAGCAGCTGTGATCGCAGCCACATTCGGCAGGGATACAGCAGCAGAGTGGCTATTTTAAGGCCACGATGACCTGCGAGAACACGCAGCGCTGTTTTCATGCCACCAGAAAACATTGCTGTTCTTCCTGTCAGGCAATGTGGCACACTTCCTGTTTCAAGCAACAACTTAAAAAAAAAAAAAAAAGGGAATAAAACTGTGATAGAGGAAATCCAAATGCGTGTGAACGCAATAATCACGCGCAGCTGTAACCATCCGCCACTTTTTCAGACCTTTATTTTCATAGGCTATGTCGTCTAACTGGCTGAGATAAGGCCACCCAGCCTGTGTTTTGCGGTGTGTATGGAATGTTAGCGTGTGTTAATGTAGGTGTACAGTGTGTGTTGTTTGTACATGTTTCGTGTGCTTGTGCAATGTTGCTTTTGTGTTGCTTTGCTGTATGTGTGTGTGCGTGTGTGTGTATGAGTATAATGTGGAACCTATGTGTCTGAGTGTGATAAACAGTCACCATTCATGCGTTGGTGGTGCAGACACCGGTATAAACCAGCGAGTTAAACAACTCACTGACATTATCTCCTGGGGTGGATGTCCTGGTAAGGCAACCCACTGTGTTGCACGACAATGTCACATCAAGTCACACAAAGGAATATGTGTGTGTGTGTGTGTGTGTGTGCGTGCGTGCGTGCACGTGTGCTTTGCTCTGTTTCTCCGCATTAACAATGCATGACCACGCATGACCATCTTGGTCTGAATGAAGAACAGTACGTTATTGGAGTCCACAGTGCTGACCTTGGCAGTGTGCTGAACCACTGTAAAAACTAGGCCCAAAGATCACGTTAGAGCAAGGCATATGCTGGCAGTGAAATACACGCTTTCAGCCATGATCTAAATGAGGGGAGCCCCTTCCGCGCTTACAACCGCTGGGCAATATAAAACCCAGCCGCGGCCCCTTGTGATGCCCAAGAGCCTCTAACATCCGTGACTCCCGGGGTCAGGCGAGCCGTCCGAGCCGCGCGGAGGGGTTAAGGGGATGAATCCAAGTGTGAAATGTGAGAAGACAAGCCAACATGGTTTCTCAGGCAACAAATGGAAGGGCCTACAAACGCATCTCTGTCACTGTGCGGCATCCGAGGTATGTGGGGCTGGCCGATGGTCACGCCCCCCTTCGCGGGAAAGGGAATTTCACCGGCCCGGAGATTTGTTCTTTTTTCTTGTTCCTGCACCGAGCGTGAGTAAGGACATGTTAATCAGTAATAGCCTGTTATCCATCAAGCTGGGTGCGCATGCACGTGCCGTGCCAAGCCTAGTGTGCCACTTGGACCTGAACTAGTGACGGAAAGAGATGAGCAAGAGATAATCCATCTAGATCATGTCCTTACAAAACATATGGAAAAACGTACAACAGGGTTTATTTTTCCCTTTCCGCCCACAATTGCTATTAATAACTCAAAACAGAGCATTTGCTCATGTCCCGCTAAGGACTGGAATTCTTGCTGAAACGCAGTCATGTTGGATTAGAACAAGGCAGTCAGGCATTTTCACACACATATATGCAACACAAAACACACAGACAGACATAAACTCACATAAACATTTACAAATGCATGGGTATGCCCCCTTTAATGTGTATTCACAAAACAACTTGCACAATCATGCACACAGACACCTCTCTCTCTGTCTCTGTCTCTCTCTCACACAAACACACACACGCACACACGCACACAGTTAAGTAAACGGTGGTGATGCAAGACAAACCCTCGCTATACTGCTACAGAAGTTTAAACAAAGACGGTTTCCCTTTCCCGTCAGGAAAATAATTCACTGGGACCCTTAAATAATCACAGTGGCCGCTGCAAAACCCAAGTGTTAAAACGGCGGCGCGGTGAATTGTTTTAATTACAGCCGACACAGATAACAGCCGCAAGAAACATCAACCTTTTCGTCAAGCCGCTGGTGAGATCCAAACACATTTCCCTGGAACATGCAGACGCTGTGTGTGTGTGTGTGTGTGTGTGTGTCCCCGTGCACGCGCGTGTGAATACAATATTCATTTTGCTGCAGGAGGACAATCTATGCATAACAATGAGAGGCGCTAATGAAATCAGCCATCAACCTGCGATACATACATATTAAAGCAGGACCTCCGAGTGTCATCCGCTTAGTGCATCATTTGTTCCCACTCCCGTTTGCTCTCACTGCCACCTGACCTTTAGAGTATGCAGCCCCCCCCCCCCCGCACCCACACACACACACACATTCACGCACACACACACACACAAACACACACCTCCAAGAGCTAAAAATAGGAGGTGCATCTCTGCCATACTGTGGGATTGTGTGTGCGAGAGTTAGTGAAGGTGTGTGCACGTACACACGCGCGTGGTTGTGTCAGTCTGTGACACGCATGCTATCCGAGGCACACACATACAGTACAAACAGGAAGTGCAATGACCAGACAGGGGAGCGGGGGGGGTTATGTGTGTTCAGTTAGCGTTGAGGTTCGATTCTCGGGGAAGGGGGAGGTGGAGTGACAGATGTCTTTCAGAGGACGCTATTAGCCAGTGTGTGTATGCGGCAGCCATTGTCAGGAGTTGCACTTCCAGTATAATGTCACATCATCGCTGCTCCTCCCTCCCCTCCAGGCACGCATCACCGCTCTGCTCGCTCTGCTCCCTCTCTCCCTCTCTCTCCCTCTCTCTCTCCCTCTCTCTCTCCTAACCCCCACCCCCTGCTCTGGCAAGGAAATGGATCCTTCCACCTGACAGTGGCCATTTTGAGCTGCTCTCCTCTCCTCTCTGCTTCCTGGTAAACAATAGGAGAGGGATAATTGATCAAACAGCCAGGGAACCCTCTGAGCTGGAAGGTCACCGCCCGCCAGCCCGCCTCGCTGAGGAGGAGGAGGGGAGGGGTGTGTGTGTGTGTAGTTCTATGTGTGTGTGTGGTTCAGTGTGTGTGTTTATATATATAAGTCTATGTTTAAGACCAAGTCTGTGATGGACATGAATTGTGTGTGTAGGTTTTTATTGTGTGTGTGTGTGTGTGTGTGTGTGTGTGTGTGCGCGCGCACGTGTGTGTAACAGAGAGTGTATGCGTGTGTGTGTGCGAGCTGGGATGACAGCAAATAAAAGAAAAAAAAGATAGAGGTGGAGCAAGACAGAGTGTTGTGTGCATGCGTGTGAGTGTGCACACGCGCATGTGTGTGTGTGTGTGTGTGTGTGTGTGTAGGTGAGGGGAGGGGAACTAGGGGTGGCTCTCCGACGCTCTGGAGCTGCCATTTTTCTTCCCTGACAAAGACTCCATCTGCCACTGAGCCAGTGCATTCCGCACGCCGCGTTCACCTTGATGTCACCTCTACAGTCCTCACTGCTGACGCTGTGCAGGCGCACGCACACACACACGCACACGCGCACACGCACACGCGCGCACGCACTCTGTGTGTAGCTAATGTACATTCGCACACATGTAAATATTCAAAATGTCTCTGCCTTCTCGTTTCTTGTTTTCCTATCGGCTGGCACACACATAAACGGCACATACACTTTCAGTCTCGGTCATACAGGCGTCCTATCTCTTTCTTCTCACTTTCGATATCTCTCACACAAATATACGCACACACACACACACACTGTGTGTCTAGGCTAACAGCCCTCCCCTCTCTTCTCTCCTCTGCACGGCTGATATCACCGTGCAACCATCAGCGCAGTGCATTGCATTGTGGGAGTGTCTCTGGGGCAAGAGAGACACGACAGGGGCTGAGGGATTCACACGCTTCTGAAAGACAGCCAGAGGGAGAGAGAAAGGGATTGTGGGAGACGGGGGAGGGAGGGAGGGAGGGCGGAGGTGGGTGGGGGGGGGGGGGTGTGGTTGGAGGCCGGTAACTGGAAATGAGAGATGGCATTTTAAAGAGGAAGCTGAATTTCACCTGCAATTACCGTAGCTCCGGGGCACCTGGCGCGGTTAAGAGACATTTCATTCCAAAGCTGCCGCACCGAAGCCCTGAGAGGCACGAGGAGATGGAGGCAGAAGAGAAATAGAGTGTTGGAAAACTGCTCTCTGTGCGAGACAGCCCTCAGTACGGGAAGCATGGAAAGAGAGGGGGCAGCCAGAGATGTGTGTGGTAAACTAGGAGGCGAAGAAAGGAGAGGAAAGAGAGCAGAACGGCTTGAACGCAGCAGAGAAGGTAAAGGGGAATGAAAAAGAAGGGGTGTTTGATTCAGTGGGCCCCTGCTCGGCCATCTGTACACCAGACCAGACAGCTGAACTGGGCCTTAGAGAGTAGAGTACACACACACACGCACACGCACAAATATCTTACACAAACAGAACAAAGAGCAAATCAAATCCAATAAACACAGATACACTCACGCTCTCACAGTTAGGAGAAACTAGTCAGGCTTAATGATTAATACCATTCTTAGTATTCTATCACCTCTTTATCCGAAATGGCCCTGGGCACTTTGATGAAACCTAGGTCTCTCTCTCACTCCCTCCCTCTCTCTCCCTCTCTTTCTCTCCCTCTCTCTCTCTCAGAAGTCCAAATGGAGCCGTAATGGTTTCCCTGAGGCTCAATGTCCTGGCTAGTTTCACCAGACACACTGCTGTGTTTCATAGGAGAAATGCGAGTGCACAAATACAGTAATGAGCTCTCGCTGGGAGCAGAGGGCCTCTTGGCACCGCTAATGGCTCCTCTGGACGACAGCTGTATCCAGGCTGCAGCCTGGCCTGGCCCACGGGCCGTACAGGCGAGACACACACGCCCCCGGAAGGAAGGAGGGACCTGGACCAAGAGTGGACTGTGTGTTTGCTGTGTCAGTGTGTCAAATGGGGTGGGTGTGTAGGGTGGAGGGGAAGGGGGGTGGGGGTGGAGAAGGTGACAGACAGGAAGCTGTGGGGTTGGGGTATAGGCCATGAATCAGAGTTCATAAGTGACAGAAATAAGAGATATGTGGTTTGGCCATTAGTACAGAGAGACAGAGCTCCCAATAAACCTGGAGGCTCTCAGAGGGCGTGTGTGTGTGTGTGTGTGTGTGTGTGTGTGTGTGTGTGTGTGTGTGATTTCACTTAGTGATTTCACTTATACTGCTAATGTTACTACTACAATAATAATAATAATAATAATAATAATAATAATAATGATAATAATAACACCATAATAATAATAATAATAATAATAATAATAATAATAATTATTATTATTATTATTATTATTATTATTATTATTTCTATAAATAACATAAAAAGTACAAAAGGCTATGAATATGAACAGCATCAGTGCCTATGTGGTCTATAACAGCTACCAGGCTCCTCCATGGGCTGTAATGGCAAACTGTGTAATCTAAGCCAAATAAACAATATTGTGAGTACATCACCTATTCATTGCAAAGTGAACACAACACACACAAAGCTGTGATACTCAGACCATTTCTGTCTTTATCCTCAGTGGGAAAGCTCACAGCCTGGGCTCTTAGAGTCTGTTTTGTCTGGCCTGATATTCACAATGACCCCCCTCTCGCCCAGGCACATCATGGGCCATGCAGCCAGCCCTTGAGTGCACGGTGGCTCCCTGTGAGAGCACTGATTCATAGTGAGCCCGCCTGCGAAAAGAGCAGTCTCGCCCAGTGTCCCCTGCCCTTCATGGGGACAAGGAGGGGCAGTGGATCTGAATCAAGACCTGGGCTCCATAATAAACCATAATGGCTGAAGGTTGGAGGAGTGGGGGGGGGGGGTTCCTGTTCCTCAATGCATGTAGGTCTTTATAAATGTGAAGTCGTGTGAAAGTGTTTGTGTGTGTGTGGAGACAGGGGGTACAGAGGCAAACAGGAGAAATATTTAGAGACAGCGAGGAACAGAGAAAAGCAGAGCTGGAGGAGAGGGTTTTTTTAGAGTAATCTAATGCTGGTTCACTCCGCCAGGCTCCCTATATCCCGAGGACAACCTCTCTGCGGCTTTCGAACAATCGTAGCTGGGAGGCAAATACTAAGTACTAAATGTTTAGCTGCTCTCTCTAACACTTCCCTGGCCCCTGAAAGGAGCCAGCCTGAAGACTCCCAAACACCGGGCCCGGTGAGAAACAAAGAGGGCTTGTGAATAACAGCTGAAAAATGATAGTGCTTGGTGGGATTGATGAAACCCTGCTAAGCTTTTTCAACAGGCACCCAGACGCGCAGATTCTTCCCCCTCGGGCTACAAGGTGTAATTTCCCCCTTCGCCGTGACATGAGCCTCGTAAAAAGAAAAAAGAAAAAAAGAAAAAGAATTACACCAAACCTGATGAGTGACTGCCTCAATCTGTACCATTTAGAAAAGATTAGACATAGATAGTAAAGGCATATTCATGTACCTGATTGTGTATGGTAATTATGCATTGTATGTATTTGTGCACCTTGTATGGGTGTGTGTGGGTATTTAAATGTATTTAAGTACTGTATGAACCCATTCATCTGTCTATCCATCCATCTGCATATGTATCTCAGAATAGAAACACTTGCATACTGCTCTGCTAGCGCACAGTGGGATGAGAATGGAAATGCTGGCCCCACAGGACACACACACACACACACACACACACACACA
>JAODUG010000018.1:1264592-1285491 GCA_027564795.1 Aphredoderus sayanus | reverse complement strand
CTCTCTCTCTCTCTCTCTCTCTCTCTCTCTCTCTCTCTCTCTCTCTCTCTCTCTCTCTCTCTCTCTCTCTCAGCCCCTGCCAGGATCGGGAGGCGTCTCACGTTACAGCTGTCTCTCAGTGTCATCGTTCAGAAAGGAAGAGAGAGAAAGAGGGGGGAGGTGGTGGTTGGAAGGGAGATAGGGACAATGCCACAGCACCAGGCAGGCTGAGGAGGCTATAGGCTTTCATGGCTGGATGGGAGAAAAACAACAGCAGCAGCTGCTTACAGTGGCACAAGGAAGCCTTGGCTACCTGGCTGTTATTATGTCATGTAAATGTTGCTGCACTGTGAAAAAAAGTATTTTGGAATCGATGAAATGTGGCTTGACCTTTTCACTGCGCATTATTTCTAAATGCGGTGTGAACAGAGGCGGACAGTTCTCGCTCTCTGGCATTTTATCTGTCGCACCTCACTCCAGTGTAAGACAAGAGTATGTCTGACAAGCTCATAAACCAAAATTAACTAAAATGATATGCATTTTATATGATCTTACTTTGTTTGGAATTAAGTTTATTAATAAGATTAAAATAAAAATATAATAATAATAATAATAATAATAATAATAATAATAATAATAATAATAATAATAATAATAAATATATATAATACTGTTCAAAATAAAAGACAATCATGACAGTTTAGTCCAGTAGGACTAAACTGCATTCAGCTCTGTGGTTTAGTACTCTACCAGGGATGCTGGTTTAACTTTAAAAAGCTAAAAATGGCAGCCTGTCCTGAGTAATGACTAATCCAATGACTACTAGCATCTAAGCCTGCTCTGCTCACAAGGTATGTGAGCAGAGTGTCTTACTAAGTACAGGGTAAAGTTCAATTCACACAATGTCTTTCTTTCCATTCTACTCTACTCTGCACTCTTCAAGATAGCGCTGGCTGAATAGGAGGAATTAGACACTGTGTTTTTTATTCAGCAACATTAAACATGCTGCTAAACCAACGTTTTACATTTGGCTGCTCCATTGCTCATCTGCTGTCTTATTTGTTCCCCCTACATCGCTGTCATTTCTCGCGGCGTTCAGTGTGGAGTCGAATATTTAAAATTCTGGCTTAGCCATGAGCAAGCTTTGCCAGCACAGCTAAAATAAAAAGCCTTTGTGGCAGCAGTGACCAGATTTTAAATGCTGAAGAAGATCAATATAAAGGGGGCTGTCGAGGTGCAATCTCATGCATTTGTTTGTGTGTGTGTGTCCGCGTGCATGCCTATTTTGTGGCTGTCTGTGTGTGTGTGTGTGTGTGTGTGTGTGTGTACTCTGACAGCTAGTGCGCATCTGTGTGTATGTCAGTGTGTGTGTGTGTGTGTGTGTGTGTGCGCGTGTGTGTGTGCGTAACAGCCACCAAGGCTTTTCTGCTCCTCTGCCTGCAACAAGGTTTTCTTTGGTATCATCAAGAATCCCATTGACCCAGGAGGCACACCAATAGAGAAACCAATATCATTCCCATTCCCACATCCAAAACCTCGTTCCCATTTCCTTTCCCAGGCCAGTATAGCTGATCTGAGTGTTGCCAGCACAGGCAAAAATAATTTCTAGCAGTTGTTAATGCAAGGCCCTCTACTACGAAAATGTTAAAGTGTGATAAACAGCATATCAAATAGTAGGTTTTTCAGGATATATATTTACACTACTGGACACTCTATTTATAAGTCCCTGGCTATGACAGGCTATAAGTCCCTGGCTATTTAGACAAACATAAATACAAACAAACATTCCTCTGTAAAAGCTACATTTTTACCTAACACATACAGTCCAAACAGGCCTAGACCGCCTGCAATTCAGGCTACCATTTAACTGATCTCGGCTGTAATGTCTTTTCTGGGAGAAACTCTTTCTATGAGATATTCTTTTCTTGACACGTTTGTTCTGCTCCCTGTGACTCAGTTTTGTGAAGACTACATTAAACAGAGGTTTACGCCACACGTCAGGTGATGATCTCTGTTGCTTTCACTGTGCTGCAAAAATATGTGATGTAAGCAACAGCGAAGTGCGAGGACTTGTAAGCCCATTTCTCTGTGGTTTTGCCAAGTAAGTTGTGTGCTCCCAAATACAGGACGTAAAAACAGCCCTGAAGTTAAAACATAATAAATAAATAAAAATAATCATCAGGACCTTTGGAGATTTCATTATAGCTAGCCAAGGCGTTCCAAATGAGTCTCTTTGGAGGAGAGAAATCACCCTTTTCACCTTGCTGGTGGAAAAACAGGCATCCCGATGAGACAGCCCATGCACAAACAACCTTGACTTTCATCAAGGAAATTCTCACATTGAATGATAAATAGAAGCCCATAGGGACAAAGCGAAGAAGCAGCTTATCGGCTTTCCCTCCAAACTTTGGTCGCTGTGTCTTCTGTGTCTCCTCAAAGTTAACAAAGTGTTGACCCAGTTGTACTTTACACTATTTTCTTGCCTGGTAGTTAAGCCACCATAACCTACCTTTAACCATGAAACATTAACATAGACCATAAACGGTTTATTTTTCCTTCACAATTGTCATTCATCCGTATTTATTATTTTATAATAAAGTAAGCACATATCATATGTACAGGATACTGTACAGTGCAAAGACAACCTCTGCATCATTAATGTTAGCGTGTGCGATTGGAGTATTGTTTTTTTTTCTACCATGTTGACTGACATGCCGTCTAGACCAACATAGCAAGGTTAAACAAGGTGAGGTATAGCTCAGGTGAGAGCTAGCCAACTTTTACAAACGAGAGGGCATTAACCTCTGAGGGCAAGCAAACACGTGTATCAATAAGTGCCATGCCAGCCCCTGCGCTGACCAGAATCCAATCGCACACCAACGCCAGGGGCTTTCGCTAAAGTGCCATTAGCACTTGCAGGATTATGTCTGCTTCAAGAACATCTGCATCTGCCGGTGCTTCGACTTCACGAGGTCTATTTTTCATCCGTTGATTCGTTTCTGTGTTGTTGCTGCGTGTATAACTGTCACACATGGGCACCTTCACGTGTGAATGAGAGATGGACAGATATTGAGACATAAGGGTTGGATTTGCTGTTGGACCGTTTTGTTTCCACACTGTCGACCTCTACTTCCTCTAGACATTTCACACTTCTCTGTCAGAGTTACCATAGATGTTTTCATTATAGGTCAAACTCATTACATGAATTAACAACAAACATAGAATTAACAACAAACCTCGAAATAGCCACATCATTAATTCAGGCAATACAAAAATATCTTAATTGTTAAAGAAATTGTATTAGCGCACATTTTAAGTTCTCAAAGAATTTTCCACATGTTTTTGACTAAGGTCAAAAGCAAGCACCTGTTACAATAAGGCGATATAATGTTACTTGGAATAAAATTAGCCCCAGATTCATAACATTGCTGTTTGTCTGCGATCTGTCAGCTTACATCACTGCCAACTATATCCATTTCACTTACTTTACCTTATTTAAAAAGTCCAAATCTATGGGCTACTATTTTCAATTGTAAGGGATTAGAGAGAATACCGCCTTGTGTGCACATGGGATTGTCTCCTCAAAAGCTGTCCAGGTTCTGTCAGATTCAGCACCCCAGACACAAAGCTGGTGAACCTAATTTCGCCTAATCAGCTTAGTCAACAGTAACCATTTGCTGTGACTTTGGTATACATGGAAACCAGGCTTAACCACAGTATGTCTACCCTTAATTCCTGAATGTTGAAGTCAAGCGGAAGTCCCTCTCTATCTCTTCAAAAACAAGAATTTCCATTTGACAGAGAGAAAGACAGTGAAACAGAGACACAGAAAGAGAGAGAGACCCACAGTCGTTTTTTTCCCTGGCCTGGAAAGGAGAGACATCTCTGATTTGAGTGTGCTTGAGGTAGCACAGTGTGCTTTCGTTTCAAACCAACATCGCAAACAAGCTCTGACAGATTTGTCCCCCCCCCCTCTTTCCCTTTTGCTCTCGCTCTCTCACTCATGTTAAGGGGGAACACACTGCACAAGTATATTAGTGCCTCTCATTGAGCTGTGTGCTCAGATGTAGCATGGCACACCGCAAAACACACCCAGCACACAAATAAACACAACACACATAGACAAACACATAGTACAGGTAACAATAGATGTTAGCAGAAGTGTTGTAAAGCTGGAATATACTGTTCTGTTTCAACACACCGATACTACTAATGGCTTCTTAGCAGCTCCATGAAATCAAGCAGCTGTCATGTCGATGCATCAGCAGTAAGAGGAGGGAGAGCCATTCCCATAAGGAAAGAGGCACCGCGCCTTCATGTTTGGCTAAACATCTGCTCCTCTGCACTTCAGCTTTGCAGCATAAATGGGCAAACAAAAGAGGTGGGAGGTGAAATGATTAGATTTTCCATCTCAAAGCATTCATTTGGCATGCCCCCCACACCCACCCTCATTTTTAAACCTGCTTAGTTGACATGAAGTAGAAGAAAGAGCAGACTTAACTCTCAATGTCTAAAAAACTGAGACAAAACTAAATGGACCAGCTTAAGACAATGTAATACTCACACTTCTTACATATGGCCACTAAGGCATAAGATAGTGAATAACATTTCCAATCCGTTTAATATTATTAGCAGATTAATGCTTAGATTTAAATGTGTGTGTGTGTGTGTGTGTGTGTGTGTGTGTGTGTGTGTGTGTGAGAGAGAGGTGTGATAGATAGATAGATAGATAGATAGATAGATAGATAGATAGATAGATAGATAGATAGATAGATAGATAGAATATTAATTGTTAAATCATATTTTAATTAAACTTTGTTGAGTTAACAGTAAATCACAATGTGTTCCTAGAAACATTTCACATTAATATGGTAAGTTATAACATAGCACTGTATACATAACAAATGTGCAAATGAATCATGGCCTAAAATGAATATAACACTATAATATTACTTCATTACCTCACAAACTTCCTTTTTACTATAACTCCTCTAAAACGAAATATTTTTGTTAATTAATTTATTACTTGATTCAATCATATTCAGTTAGAGATTTTGAAGTCCAACTAGGCTACATCATAAAAGTAATACATACAAATGTCTGCATGAGGCAAGTGTTTCAACTCGAGTTCCACCTGCCTCTCTTAAAACATGTCCAAATATATAACTACGTCATTTTACATTTGCTCTATTTTGTACATGTGTGACGAGCATAATGCCAGGCCACTGTAAAACACTAGCGCTCATCCCTCCCTTCTTGATTGTTTCAAGTCATTGCTGACAACATTATCCCTTAAACTTAACGCGATGACGTCACCGCCCGTGATAGTAACATTTTCTTTGCGAGTCTAAAACTTTCTCTGTGCAAAACATGGATCCAGTGATCCAGTTCCTTTAAGGGAGCGAGAGGGTGCCTGGGGAATTTAAATCAACCAAGATGGCGAGAGGCTTGTTGTTTGGAAGGGCAGAAAAATGGAGGATATTCTAATATACACAAAGGGATAAATTTCAACAACTCGGCCAGGCGGCAGCTGCCTCTCGTTTGAGGAAGCGACCGCGATAGCGCTGGCCGCCTGCAACATGAGGCACGCAAGAGCTACATATCTACCTGCCGTGGAAAAGATAGATACATATTATATGTCCAACTTAATCCAGCTCGAAGGGGATATTTTTATTTGTCACTAATTGTTTTATTTTCGTATTGAAGAACTATTAACTGGATGGATTTTGCCCTGTCTGTAAACGGACAGCGAGACCAAAGGTAGTCCAGTGCCTCCTACCTACATTGGCGATTACAACACCAACACAATGTGCACCAAAACGAAGATTTAAATCGAACGGTAGAGAAAAGCTGAAGTATAACACTAGAGGCTTTAAAGTTTACATTCAATATGATAAAACTGTTGTTTTAGATCAAATAGAACCGCTTAAGTGAACGACACAAAGAAGGACACAAAGACGATCCCACTATCAGGTCACCACTCTAAAGAAAAAACACTTCGTTATATATTAAGAAAAACTTTATACATTTGACGAAATCTATCCCACAGTACTGGATGCCTAATGAATGAATCCCATTTCAACAATATAACAAGTTACGATTAATATCTAGTTGACGACAGAAGGGACACAAGCCGAAAGCAAAGAAACTATCGCTCACGAAAGAAATCAAGCCAGCTACTGCACATCGCTTGTTCTCTGATAAAACACAACGCCTGAGCTCCCACCGCGGAATAAACACTTACCTTTAGTTTCGACACTTTACTTATTTCCAATGGTATTTTTGTTCAAGTAAGACGTCGGGTCACCTTCTTGCCTCCTTTCCCGTTCGATTTCCTTATGAAAGTGGTCGGTAACAGATGATAAAGAAGAGAATTGGGCAGTAATTGAGTCTCGGTGTGAGTGTGTGTGTTAGTTACTAACAGCAGATTGAAGGAGACTCTTCTCAAGGTTTATTCAGCTCCACTTCAAGGAACCAACGTGACGTCAGCTCACAACTGCCACACAAAGAAAAGTTATATTTGTGGAGCTTTAATAAACGGTATGCAATTATTGACAGATATATCTCTTTATCATTAATACTTTAATGTGACATTATAATTAGTCTACAACGGGGGTCTTCAAAGTCATGTGTTTACATGTGTATGACAGCTTGTTTAGAAGTAACAAGTTCTAAAATCTCATAATCGTTTACTAAAAATGACAGATCATATAATTATATTTAAGAGACCTGATGTAAACTAAATGCTCAGTTCATGCTGAAATGATATTTAATTAATTTTAAGAGGCTATTAAGAATGTATTGTATTCATCCTTAGTCAATTGTGTTTCGAATTAATAACTTTAATAATTTAGTCTAATATAGTCCTTGTGCTTCCGGTCTTATTTTTAAAAACACAAGTGCATATACAGGCACACAAACCGTTGTCAATACACCACAATATAAACTGACTAAATGAATAGCCCATGATATATGATTCAATTTGCTTCTGTAATGCCTGAATTTCCCTTAGGGGATCAATAAAGTACTATCTTATCTTCTCTTCTGATATATGATTAAACATCATCCTGTACCATTTTATGTCAGTTCATCAACTCTGCAGGTATGGAGAACATTTTTCTTTGGTTCTAAATTGCAAGACAGTTTGGAAAACAAAATAGGACAGATCTTCCTGGATGGGATCAATACATTACTTAGAAAAGACAGCCATCTGTGCCTAATTGTGTGGTTTACCTCCTGTACTGAGCACACAATAAGCAACAGGCTGAGCACAGGCCCTATGACCCAGACTGGGTTTCCAGACAGGGAAGATTATTTCATTCAACTGGAAAACAACAAGGAGGCGGGGGATTTTACAGATGGAATGGGCAACTGTTCTTATGCCCCACCCTGATGAAGATGGGGCTGGGCCAGAGAGACACAGCCAACTGGTGTGCTCCTCCTTGTCAAATTGTTACACTTGTATCCATTTTAACAGCTATTGTACTGGATTAACAAACGGTTTTGTTGTTAGTTTATAGACAACTCATAAATCAACCACAAGCAATAAACTCATTGTTATGTCATGTGATGCAGTGTTGGTTTATGAGCACAACTAATGCTATATAAACATGAAAGGTCCTTACCATTTGCGTTTGTTTTGCTTTGTATTGATTATGTCTGTACACAAACCCACCAGCTTGATTTGGCTGTAGTTTAATGTAGAAATGATATAACACGTCAACACACTAATATATTGTACATGATATTTATATGAGAAATTAACATAAAATGTGAGCAGAAATAAACATCCATGTCGAGCAGAGTTGTGTGCATGCACACAGAAGCCCTTATTTAGCTTGCGGTGTACAGTTAAAGCCATTTTATAAGCTTGCTCTCCATGCTTTTTGGCCATTGATTTTTCTCTCTGCCCCTTTCCATTACCTGTTGAGATAGGGGCGGGGGGTTTGTTCCTCTTCAAACACACACACACACACGTGCGCGCGCACACACACACACACCCATACACTATCTTTCAGGCCGCTAGCACCCTGGTGTATTCATCCTTCCTCCCCCGCCTCATGCAAGAGGAATGACAGGCCATGAGGAATGACAGTGGCTGTGTTTGTCATACAGTAGCAGCAAGGAGCAGGGATTTTTAATTGCAATGGAGAATCTTCATTAAAGAGAGCGTATGGGGGCGAGCGTGGGGGTGGTCGGGGCTGGGGTGATGGTTGGACTCATCGTCATTAGAAGAAGGCACTAACAGCCTAGAAGGGTGGGCCCTCTTTGCATGCACACTGAGAATGCCTGCCGTACCTCGGTCATTTGTAACATAATAAGTGCCAGCACAATGACTGCAATGCGAGAAAGCACACCACAGGGAAGAGATGGGGGGAAGGGAGGGACGGAGGCAGCGTGTCTGTCTAAAAGAGGGACTTTTTTTGTCTTGATTAGAAAGTATAATGAGCCACTAAAGAAATGAGCAAAAAAAAAAAAACATTTCTCCTGAGACTGATGGAAAACAAATTAACGTGGTGATTTGGATTTAATTATTATTTTTCTATTAGTCCACCATGCTAAGACAGGGACAGCCGTCAGAGGCAAGGAGCTGTGCTTGCATTTATTGATTTTTGCCAGAGACACATTCACGGAATACAGATTCATCCCCTCTCCTCGCCACACTATCCACTATGTGGAATTCCATTAACACAAGATGCTTCCAGCAACTCTCACATGTTTAATTTGAACAACACAAATGGAGCTTAAAATAGAGTTCACACACAAGAAAACTGGCCTTAGGATGCATTCTTACACAATTGAATTAGGCGTCACTTATTGTGGCCTCCTACATAATAAGCATTAAATAAACATCCAATAAATGGAATTAAGACAATATATTCTTGTAATGAATGAGCCAGGCACCATTGTACTCTGTACATTTGACATCTTACAGCACCGCTGGAAAAGTTAATTTAATCTTTTCTTTTTGGATTATTGTAAGAAGCTTGTAACACTGTAATTATATCTACCATCCAGGCACTGTGTTCCTTTTTTGTAGTATCCTCACAATACATCAGACTTGAACACATTTATCTGTGTAATGATTTGCAAAGTCAATGAATTGAACTGCCTGTGTGATTGAAGCACAAGGGACCTATTTGCTGCCACTATGTGTAATGCATTTCTGTGCCTAAAGTAATGCTCATATTCCATTGGTGACATGGAATTCAGCAATTATGCCAGATGAACACAGGTATTGATTTGTATCCTGCCATCCTTGAAAGAGGTTTGCAATAAATGTAATGGCTTCAACTGTGCACACTGGAGTTGGTGATATTCTGCTGAAATCCACGCAAGCCGCATTGGCTCACAGGAATCCTTTGTGACAGTGAAGTATGTATTAACCCTTGACCCTTAACCCATGCAAGGATGCATCTACAGGAACCAGGTCAAGGGATTCTGCACGCCTTGGTAGATTAGGTATTTGAGCAACACAATATTAGCCTTTCCTCGAAGTGGCAGTGCCACAGAGGGAGAATGCAAGAATTCTCTTGACTAAATGAGTGGCTCTCACACTGTGGGTCAGGACCCCCTCGCCCCAGGGGGTTGCAGGATGGTTCAGGAGGGTCTTGAAGTGATTAAAGAGTTTGAAATTATATTTTTTAATCACAGCAGGATATTTAGCTTCTTATTGTTATCATTAACAAGTGCAAGTGTGGTCTGAATAGGCTGTTTAGAGTTGTTTATACTGCCTGTGTTATGCTGTTTTATGCTATTAAGTGGTTTCATTACCTATGACTATTTTTTGTATATGAAACTATTAAGGGTCTATTAAGGCCCTTAAAGGATTTTAGAACCACAGACTTAAAATAATGCAGACAGGTGATTTCAGTAATTCTGTTAGCAAAATGCAGCTGCAAATAGCTAAAGATATTCAGGTGATCCACAACACAATATTTTAAATGCACAGGGAGTTTGTTTATTGCAGCAGATACAACTGAATACAAAACTCTGTTTTATAATGAAATGCACAGTAGGGAGAAATCGTCATAATAGTGGAGTAGTAGAGTGAAGCATTTGTTGATGAGGTGTGGTCACACAGTCACAGGATCAGTCTGTATCTAACCACTTGTCCCTGATAGAGAAAGAATGACAGAAAGAGAGGGAGATATATCTTTTTCTTGGAACTTGGAGTCATCTTTGCCTGAAAAGTGGAGAAACAAGTCAAGCCTTCGAGCGATGCGCCTCTCTGGAGGATGAGATCATAAGCAAATGTCACCTCAACCTGAGCACAGCCAAATGACCTTGAATCAAATGAAAACACATCTTTACCCAAGTGAACGTGTACACAACCTGCACAAATGTCAGCAGATTTTCCCATGAGTTAAGTGTACTCCTAACCACTGGCTTTAGATTTGACAGCAGAATATGGCTGCTCGAACCTAGCACTCCCAACAAACCCCTGTGGTAAAATGACAGAGGAGAAACAATGACCCATAAGTCACATTTAGCATGTGGTTGATTTTCAGTTTAGTTTGAAATGTAATGAAATTGAAATTTTCCTGAAACATTGACTTATTTAAGATAACCTTGCACACCTGAATGTCAACTTACTCAACAAATTGTATCATGATTTTCGTTCAACTGAAACATGTATTTTAATTTTAGTGGAATAATTATTCTTTCGATGCAGCTCTTGTGTTTGTCAGCTGTGACTTGTCCTTGATCAAAATTATTCTGAAATTTAAAAGGTAAACACATGTTTTTTGTACATGACAATTACATTACGGTTTTGGTTCTGTGTCTTACAAAGTTAGATCAAAACCATACTAACTGAAAAAAGCATATTGACTCAATTTCTTTTAGGATCATTTATAATTGTAATATTTATTCAGGAATCCACATCCACAAATAAGAGTTTTCTTGCTCAGATTCCCAGAGTGCCCCATCAAATAAAAGGCAAACAGTTTAAAGGCTAATTAGTATTGACTTTGTACACTGAAAATATATCCTTGCTCATTTCAAGTAATAACTTTGCCAACCAAAATCAGAAACAGTTAATTCCAACCAGTGTTACCTCTGTTGAGCAGGAATGTTTTTATGGATTACATTCCAATCTGTGTGATTACTTATCTTGTCACATTTGATTAATTGGACTTAGTCACAAATTGTAGCAACAAAGCCAAACAATACTTATGACAGAGAGTCAAAACATGCAGTATTTTGTCAAGTTTACTTACCTTGATCACAGATCCATTACAAAACACGACTTCTTTCAAAACTCATTCCTGTTAACATTATGCTGTTTGTAACCATTTTAAAGTTACACTTTAAATTACCATGCCATGTACAAACTAATGTAGAGAACTATTTTTCTGTTCATATCTGCTCAGTGCATATGCATTTAAGGAAAAGATGTAAAACTAGAAATAATATTTGTACAAAACAGATAATTGGTCTCAAAACAAGTTTGATGGATCTAATGACGCATCACAAGGGATAGAGGTGCGTGTGTGTGTTTTTGTGTGAGTTAGTGTTATGACAACATCGCAACGAGTATAATTGGATTCAATAGTGCATCTGAGAGGTAGTGTTGGTATTGTGCTACTCACATAAATAGCAAGAAGAATCTGTTTCATTTGCCATAAATGTCTTTTGGCACAAGTGTCGCTGTTTATAGCACAAACATGTCACAATATTGCAATTACTAGGACTTGGCTCTGGCATTTAAATGTATTTCCAAATAGCTATAAGACCTTTCTGAAATTTGACCAAAAAATGTTGCCCACAACCCCTACCCATCTAAATACAATTAATCTAAATGTTCAGTAGGTATTCTTAATTTAATCAATGTTTATTTAACATTATAGCAAAAAGAAAATCTAATATCTTTATCTTATTTTTAAATGTCATTTAAAAAAAAAAAAGAATGGCAAAATTACACCAGAATGCCTCAATTGAATAAATACCTATATGAAGAAGAAAAAAACTATAAAATAACTATAACTATAACTATAAAAATAACGATATAAAATACCTCTGCTTATTGTTCTACTTATGTTGTCTTATGTTATGTTATGTTGCTCAATCTGCATCAGAAAATGGCCATTCACAAAATGCATCACATGTACAAACTATGTACACTTAGGTGAGATGGAGATTCAACTTTTACCTATATAGAACACATTGTGTTACCATTTTTCACATAGAGAGTTGAAACTGTACTGGCACTTTAAATTAAATATGTGAATAGAGCATACATATGCACATATCTGATCTTCTTATTTAAAGTTGATCTTTTATTGTATTAATAAAATTAATCGAATTATATTTCTTAATAATATTGTGTAATACCTGTCTTTTGAGTGACTGTTGTAATGGTTATATAAAAAAAGAACTATAAGTTGTATAATAGAAACAAATATATTCTACAAATAGAGATGTATTTGATCAACTTATAACATTAAACACTGTATGTTTATGACATTACATTGCAGAATTATAATTAAAGCTATACATGCAGCCTATATATATTTTTAATAACACCAACAGATAAATAACTGAAATAACCAATACAATCCTAATAAACACAAAATGTTCTTAGTAATATTTCAAAAGGTTTAGAAACAGTTCAAAGCTATTTGTTAATAAAATATTGAAATAAACACACTGAAACTAAGCATATATGTATTTCAATCGCAAGTGTTGCTGTCCTCTGTTGTGTAATTACTGCACACAGGAGACATATGCAGCAAAATATCTGAGGCGGAATCCCCAACAATATGTATCAATGAATTGAATAAATGAATTAAATTAACAATTTAACTGAAGTGGGACAATAACAAAGGTCGATCAGCAATAAAAAACAAAAATAAATGCAGCACAAAATTTGGTCTATTGCAAAGAAATAACTGTTTCATAAAAAATACAAATAAAACTTCGATTTATGTTGCCCCCTAGGAACATTTCTCTTTAAGTCCTGTCAGACTCTTTCAAGAATGATGAAAAAAGGCCCTGTGTTAATTAATACTGGCAGACCACTGTTCCTCCTGGCAGTGTGCAGGCAGACATGCTGGACTGCCCTTCATGACGCCTGGTCAAAAATAGGCCACCACACAGCACAGAAATGATCACAATGATGACATCATCTCTGTCTTCAATGTGCTCTCCCCTCAGTGCTCCTCTGAACAAAGAGCAGCAGGCATTGGGAGGGAGGCAGATGTCACTTTGTGTCTGGGGAACATTAACACCAACAAATGTTCTCTGAATCCTCTGAGAAGGCTTTTAGTGGTAGTCTGGAGCAAAGCCTTTTCTAGAAGTCTTCCACTAGGTTGATAACTGTGTACATGACCAATATACAGGATATGTTTAGTGCAATGATAATTAATAATGGTTATCTTCAATAATTATTTTCCTCAAAATATGGTATTTGATCAAATAATTATAATAAAATTTGATTAAAATACAATGAAAATATGTCACAGAAATACAACAGAGAGTAGACAATATCTGTAAATAGCACACACGTGTTTGAGATAGTGCTCCCTTAAACATATGTGCCAAAGTGCTAACACATGTGGCTATGCTTTTTCCACATTATTACTGATTATGTGTTAGCATGTTTATCTTCAGCCCTGTGGATGAGTCATCACAGTCTGTCATAAGAACCCCATAGCCTAACACTGTGGCACTGTCATCAAAAAATGAAATTGCAATATTTACTGTGGTCTTCAGGTGGACACAATGGTTTGTCAGAACCATGGTCAGGACACACAATGTTTTTATTTGCAATGCAGTACATTTTACAAAATATACCCTTGATTCAGCATCCTACATGTGTTATGGAGGCAACAGTGTTTGCACTTTGAGCTTATATTCCATCATGTATTTTCACAAACACACAGTGAAGAGAGACAGAGAGAGAGAGAGAGAAAGAGAAAGAGAGATAGATAGATAGATAGAGAGATAGAGAGAGAGAGAGAGAGAGAGAGAGAGAGAGATAGAGGAAAGACCTCTAGACCTGGACAAGCCGTGGGAAAAGAGGGGTCTTGTAGAGGAAAAGCAGAAATGTCTCAGGACATTCCTTAGTGATTACACATTGCTGGAGAAATCCAGACATTCAAGGGGCCATATTCTTGTCTATAAAATCTCAAAAGTGATTTAAAACAAGTTTGATTCATTAACCACACATATCTCAACATTATAGCTGTTAATATTATAGTTGTTAATATTATCAAAATATACAGTGCAGTTTGTTAAGATATGTTTGAGCAGTCAGGTCTATAACACAGTCATTCGTTTTATATTATTTGTTTGACAAAGCAAGTCTTTTGTGGTCTTCAGCCCAATTGGTCTAAATGAACATCATGTCAGAGAAAGACAGTAAAGTATCCATTTTCTATTGACCTGTAATGAAAAAAAGGGATTCAAGAGGGGGGCATTGTGTGAAATCTCAGGTTACATGCCCATAAAGTGAGCTGAAAGTTAGCTACCCCCATAGGAAAACGCATGGTCCTCCCCTGCCACTGCTAGCATGAATGAGGAACATTCCCATGGAATGCTCCATTATCATCCAATCAGCAGCACTGGGGGAGGAGAGCCTTTTCCACTAGCTGTGTGCAGAATCATGTGTCTGAAGGAACAGGGGAGGGGAGTGAATGGCAATGGCCTACAGGCCTGCACTGGGAACAAGCAGCCTCCTCCCTATCTTACCAGACCTTGTACTTCCTCATTTGTCTAGGTCATGTGTCCTTTTTGTCAGCAATTAATCTGCAGCGCCTCTGCTGTATATTTATCCCCCTTCGCTCTCCCTTTCTCCTTCACCTCTCGTTCTATTAGCCTTGGGTAGATTTACCTCTGGTTTGAACTGCTTTATATACAGTGGGAATCGCTGTGCCTTTTTAAAGGTGCTATATTTTACCTAGCAACGCAAGTTTCTTGTTGATGCTGACATTAATCTACATCTGCTGTAGCTAACTTCCACACAACTGCAAATTGACCTTCGTTCACCGCAATGTATTTGGGGTAAAAGTCCAACACACTGAATCCAGTGTTACACTTTTATCCAATAAATGTGTTTGTTTATATTGTGTAATATATTTTAATATAGCGTCATGTAAAAATAATGTATTTAAATAAAATAGGTCTTCTGTGTCTGTAAATTTAAATAATCCTGAGAAAATAATTTATACAGTAACAACATTAGTTAATATATCAGTTCACTGGTGTCCCGTAGGTGAGTAAAAATGCATATCACATGAACAACGTTAATCCAATAGTTTCTTTGATATCTTTGAAAACAATTATTCAGATAAATCTAATTAAACTGTCATTACCTTCATTTACCTGCCTAACTAAACAAACCAAGCACATCTTGGCACTGAAATAATAATGTAAATTCTGTTTAAGCAGAGGATATTTTACAAAAACTGAAGGAGCCTGTCCCCTAGTGGATAAAAAAAAGAAGCACTTACTTACCTAATGACGTCAACATTACTAAGATCCCAGGCCTTTTTGCTGATATTCCCGTTGACCCAGTTCTGATAAGATTAATCATCATCATCATCATCATCATCATCATCATCATCGTCGTCGTGATAGTCGTCATCATCCTCATAAATCAGTAGTACCTGTAACTACAACCAGCAGAAAAGCTCAAATATTTAAGTATTATGATTATTTATAATTATTACATAAGTTACAATATAGCCTATTTGTGAGAAACGTTCTCCATAATATATTTTATATGGTTGTGTGGTTAAAATGTTTAATTTGAATGACAATCAAAACAAGCCTTAATTGATAAACTCATTAATTTATCCTACATATTTTTTCTGTAGGTAAATATATTTTCCCATAAATGAGCTTTAGCACAGATTCTGATATGGAAGAAGGATTTTATTTAATACATGTTTATTTGAAATGTCGTTGAGGTCATTTGAATGTTTGCAGAAAACATTGTTTAATGTTAGATACCTACATGGCATCGGGTAAAAACACATGCCTGCATCCTTGCATATTTTGCATATTGTGCAAACCTACATACAACATGCAGGTATTTTGGGTACACCAGTATAGGCTATAACGTTTGCTTCACTAGAGTAATGCGGGCATCAAGGTACCCAATGCATTTGTAGTGTTGATCCAGTTTCTCAGAGACGACTATGCTTCCGAAGAACGTGCTTTTCGGTGAGTCAACATACCGTAGTACATATTTATATTGTGCGTATTATTTTGGGCATTTTAGAAACACTCGTAGATTTCTTTCAGCAACTGAAGACCTCCATCCCACAGTTATTATATATAAATAAAATAATATTTGTTGTCTATAAATTTGCAAATTTGTCATTTTCCCAATGCTTGCATATAATATCCAGAAGAACGCCTTTTGGCGAAGCAACGCCCACTGGGCCTAGGTCATGGGATTCTTCTACACCGACCATGGTTATAAATCACGTGACCTTCTCTGTCAACACAAAGACGCCATCATCAATGGTTGAATGCACAGACGATTTAAATCAAAGGTGAGAATCAATAATCATAATGCTAACCCAAGCGAAATGTGAGGGATATAACTACGTGGCATGGCTTTCGACAAATGAATCATCTGGTTTTCAACCCGAGTCTCCAGTTTAACACTTATTTCCTTGTCGTTAAGGTTAGTTGTCAACCGCAGCAGCAGGAACAGCTAATGTAATAGCTAGCTAGCTAGTCAACAGCAGCTGAGCTTACATTTAGCCTAGAACACTTTAAAGTGCTAATCGGTGGTCTTAATGTATTTATTGTGTCCTGATTCTCAGTGAGTTAAACAGAGAAACGACAAACAACAAATAACAGTACACGGGATTACTGTAATCTACGAATGAAGAAGTTAAACGACAACAAAAATATATCCGTGTTGTACGTAACTGTAACGTAACGTACTGTACAGTACTGTTACTATACCTAGCTGGGCGTTTGTGTCTTACTGTATTTGTTTGAAGAAGTTACTGTGCAGTATTGGGTTCCCTTCTGACTCCATTTCTAAATGTAGCTTTGCTCAGTTTTTTTTCTCTCCGCTCTGATTGTATGGAAGGAGACGAACGCAGTAACACATTGTGGAAATTCATTTTTAATGAGTATGTTGACACATCGTCTATATGCATCCAACTGAATCTAAACTGCTTGCAGAGGAGGTATGATTTGCTACTCTAGTCATTTACTACGAACTGTTCTGTCTTTATGGCTTTTGTCTGCTGACATGCAGGCCTGGTTTTAATCATTGGATGACTTGGGGCTTCTTGTCAGATTGCTGACAAATCAGCTGTACTAAATTGTCACTTCTTGTTTTGTTATGTCTAACCAATATAGATACAATAATCCTAGTATACAGCAATGAATATTTTAAGATGTGGGGAAAATGACACTGCAGAAGGAAGTTAGAAGCAATACTGTCTCTTTTAACCACACATCTGAAATAATTTCACTGACTAAAATTGGAGATGGATATCACATAGACATGGCCAAGTGTTGATTCGTCTGACGACATATGATGATGATGCCAGATAGTATCTGTAACTCCTGCCCACAATAAAAACTATACAGAAAACAAATGACAGTAGTATAACGGTTTAAAATGTCACACCTTACTTAATTATACATTGTATACATTCTCTGTCTGAAGTGAGATTACCAACTCTTGTTGTTTTTATGTACAAAAATATCTCAACGAAGGCTGTTAGGTTATTCGATAGCCAAACAACAAATTATGTTACATGTAGGTGAAGAAAGGGAAGCTTCTTGCCTGTGAGAACTCTTTCTAAATGAACTCGGAAACTGTTTGTCAATAGTTCCCTACATCTGCTACTGAATGATATCTGAAACCACCAATGCAGAAATAAACGTGTAGCATGGCACCAGTTTCTACAGTTACAGCGAGGGTGTGCTCCAAGTCTGTACTGAGATTGTGCCCACAGAGGCAAGAAAACCCCTTGTGTCCTCTTTATATATGGACCTGTGCTATGGCCTGTACCCTCGCTGGTCAAGATTATCTTCTTGAATATGATCTAACTTTACTCTACAAACACACGTACGTTTAACTTTATTGCAATGTCGATATATTACACATTGAATTGTTGTCAAAACAGGCAAGCTGTACAGTGCTAACACACAATAGTTGAATTTAATTTCCGTTAGATTACAGGTGAGAAATGGTTTAAAAATATCTCTGCCTCATGACCTTATCCTGTACTAGGCTAATGGGCATATAGCAACTGTCTACTTCTGTCTTGCATGTTTGTTTGATTTAGAAACACCATATAGAATTCTCTAGGCGTTGTTTAATAGTGTCAAGTGCCTGGTGAGATGATTGAACTTTCCTGAACAACAGGTTCATGTTACTTCATTATAATGTTAAGGAAATTAATGATGTTTTCATTCATAATTTCCCAGAAGTGTCAGTTGTGATGCTGCTGTTTAGAGTTGTGATATATGAAGGCTTTAGGTTACTGTGGGAAGGCAGCTCCTGTGAGAAACTCTTGTACTGATGCATCCTAAGGCTATGTTCACACTTAGCTTCTTTTTTACTGCTCTTGGCTTCTTATTTACATCATAATCCTATGGAGCTGAGCGGTTTTAAAATGCGCAATAAGCATTTAAAAATCTTATTTATGCCGAACAATGTTACAAAATAAGGTGGTTCATCATGTGACCCACAAAATGAACATCTTTTTTTGCAGGCGGTGTGTCATAAACTGGTTGCATCATGACATGCTTCATTGTTGTTCTACACTGTGTATTCATCATTTTAACACCTGATTGTGTAGCTGTTCATTCTGTCTCCAGGTGAAAAGGCATGTCCTATCTTGTAGTTGAGTCACCTTTTTTGAGAACTGTATCTTGCAGTTGTGAACATGTGGGAAGGGTGGTGGCAAGGGAGAAGAGAGTTGCTTCATCTTGTATAGCGGTGTACATACTTCTATTGTATAATATACGTTGTTTTGCTCTTGTAACAGGTAAATAGTAATGGACTCCAGTTCTCGCAGGCTTCCTTTTTCTGTGCCGGGCTCCAGATCGCCCTACACCCCTCGTTCATCGTTCACGTCGACCTCCTCTTCACTGGGCTCCAGCAGCCACTATGGCCGAGATCGGCTGCTGAGCAATGACTGCTTCTCCCGGACGTCATCAGCACTCAAACCAGAACTTGACCACCAGGTATGATGAATACCAGCATATAGCCACTTCCTCGGCATGCAGAAAATGGACACAATATCTGCCACTGTATTAGCTGGTGCTGTTGAATAATATGTGTGAGTTAAATAATACCTGTGGGCTGGGGCTATATTTTATTATTTGGTCTAATAAACACTAAGTATGCTACTGACCTGCCTCATGTCAGAGAAATGCCTATTTTTGTGATTTTATCTTATCTCAAAACGAAAACATTTGATCTAGTGTTGTTTCCATTTTGTCAAGGCTGTCCCCCATGGGTTACAGAGTTCAATTTATATTCCCATTATACTCTAGGCTTGGATAAAACTGTCTGCACCTCAAGGCAGAGCTAGGTATAAAACTATCCATTTGGACTAATTGAGCTTCACTCTGTTGTCTGTTGTGTTTTTTCCCGGGGGACGCAGCTGTCAGCCTTTCTAGAGAGTTCCAGGGAAAGCATGTTCTAGTGAGTTCTCTACTTGTGAGATCCCCAAGTGTATAGTAGCTAGCTCCTCTATCTGTGGTGGCACTTTAGCAGGCTTTTAATAGGCCAGCTTAAATTCCTGGGCAGACGGCATATGTATTTCAAACCTGCTGCTCGTCAAGGCCTGTCTCATAAGATACAGTTACCACTAGATCTGTGGACTGGCTGGTTGTTCCTGATCTTTCCAGAACAGCTTAGGTTAGCTTTCAAACTAAAGCACAGCCAACAAACTACATCCAAGGCAGAATTCAATTAATATTGCTAGTCTTTATTGACTCACTGGATGCTATATATTTGAAGGAAGTGTGTTTAATTGTATTGCATTCTGTCCCAAGGTTTGGGACCCTTTTGGCCTATAAGCATGGACAAACTCGTATCTATCAAAATGTGAAAAGTTTAGCTCACTATAACAATAAACTTGACTTGTATAGCATAGAATGTACTGTATGTTGCTGTTTCCCCAGCATTTACCACTGTGACTGAACGCTGCATACAAATTGAACCCAATTTAGAAAAAGATCCTCTGCAATGAAAACGGCCTATAACACAGCATGGCTGCTGTGCTATCAATTATCCTCCAATTATACAATAGTGACGTAAGAATGGAGGCAACCACTGTCTCTGTTGCAGACTTCCCGCCCCATCAGAGACTACAGCAGCTCTGACAGTCGCACCCCCTCGTGGAAGCTGCCCTCTTCTCTGAGCGCTGCCTCCACGTCCTATGAGCGCCCATGGGCTGACTCCTCCCTCAGCAGCAGGGTCAAGCAGGTATAGAGCACCGCTTGTGTCTCAAATAGCATCAGCAAGATATCGTATTTACTTTAAAATAACTAGCTGCATTGTGGCTTGTAGGCGAGCTCTGCTTTAGGCCTTCTGTTTGTGCTCTTCCAGGCAGATTCTGAGAGGAGACTGGGCTCGTACCAGGGGCTGTCCAACACCACCCTGGATGGAGACTCTAAAAGGGCCAAGCTGTCTTACAGCAGCCGAGGCGCGTATTCCAGGACGCCCTCCACCTCCCTCCTAGGCTCCTCCTACTCCAGCAGCAGGCTCGGCAATGGCACAGGTACGTCCGAATTCATGTAATGCCAAACTGTGTGGAGATGAAGTGTGGAGAAAGTTCCAGCCCCACCGAGGTAGGAGAAGAGGCTAGGCCGGGACAAGATCTCTTGGAGATGAACACTTATTATTATTGTTGTTGTTGTTATTGTTATTATTATTATTATTATTATTATTATTATTATTATTATTATTATTATTATTATTATT
>JAODUG010000018.1:1239985-1253417 GCA_027564795.1 Aphredoderus sayanus | reverse complement strand
GCAGACGAAAAGCAGCGGCAGCGGTCCACCAGCCGAGAGAGAAACAGAGTGACCATCTCCATCTCAGTGGCGCCCCCTATGCCCACCTTCCCGTCACCACACACCATCCGACGGCAACAGAGAAGTCGCCTGGCACGAGCGGTGAGGCTTTGATCACTCCAAATGGCTTACTCCAAGATGGTTTGCTCCATGTTCCACACCATTGCTGCGATATGCAATTCTTAAATATCTTAAAAAATCTAAATGGAATAAACAATTATTATTGTATGATGGTATTGCAAAATCAATTATTCTAATTACGTTATATTACCCATCCCATATTGTAATATATTCAAATCAATAAAATCAAGTGTTCCACTGTTTAGAACCCCCCTCCCCCCCACAAATAATCATTCATAATTTCAGTTTCTGATTTGTTTAATATGATTATTGTGTTTCCATGCAGCAAGAGAGAGCAGAAAGAGACCGGGAGCTGGAATATCAACCCCGGAAGGTATTTATAATACTATATGTGTACATGTGTTGGCTTTATGTTTTACAGCATTATAAAGCAAGTGTTTGTATTAGATTGGTGTTACTTGTACATTACTATGTGTTCTGTTTGTCCATCCCCTCCCTCACCTTATTCTGTTTCTTTCTGATGCTTAAGGAGATGTCCATAAGAGAAACGGAAATACAGACTATACAGAGAAAGGTAATGTTTCAGGTCCAAAATATAAATGATAAACAATGTTTAATAAAAACATTTCCAAAATGGTGATGCCATAACCTACTGAAATACTGAAAATGTGCTCTCTCTCTCTTTCTCTCTGTGGTATGTGTGTGTGTGTCACTCTTGTATTGTAGGAGAGGCCAGGAAGAGAAGCAGATATACAGACCATCCAGAGAAAGGTAATGAGAGCCCATACCAGACCACTATACACAAAACATATCCCACTGTTAATATACAGTATGTCTGCAAGTTTTATGAAAATGTATGCATGTTTCTGGGCAAAACATCTAAGAGGACAAACTACTATAAAACTGTATGCTACAAACCTATTATTTTTACATGTTTAAAAGAATATCAGAAAGAATAGGCTACAACTAGCTATTTCTTTCACTTTTTTCAGCTGTTCACTTTTCACTGTGATCTCAAATTCATAGATACCACATATTGTATATATCACATACAGTAAATGCGTGTCTTAACTATAATGTTTACCACATATTGTTGTATTTTCTCACATGTTATACTTTTGTTCTATTCATCGTTAATCAAAACTCCATTGCTCTTGTTTTTGTGCACTGTAGTTTGACTGCATTTACTCATCCCAACATGTTGAATGTTGCTTCTCCATTCCATGGAGTAGAAAGGTATCTGTTTGTAAGTGTGTGTTTGTAGTTTTAGCATCCCGTTCATAATTTCATCAAATCACTGTTGTCCTTTTGTTGTAAAGTCCCACCAAAAGTAGTAGTGACTTGTGAAAGTAGTCACACCCATACACTGGTGAACCCAATATCAACAATATGAATGTTATGAAATATAGTAAAACTAGTTTAAGAAAATAACAATGCCAATTTCCAAAATTGTAAATCACCTCATTGGCCCCATAAAGCATGTTCTGCCTTCAAGGGGATTCTGAACCCTTATTGAGAGACATTATTTTGGCAGATATCTTTAGGTTTTCGATTGAAAACAAATGAAACCCTGTTTCACCCAGGCTACCTCAACAACGGATGCTGATGGAAGTGAGCCAGTAGCAGGCCTCAGGGCCAAGGGTCCTGCTTCAAACACCCCTTCCACCCAAGACAAGCAGACTAACTGGTCCAAGGACCAGGCTCTTCCCGCCTCAGATCCGAAGACGACAGCAGACCCTAATGCCATTTCATCCTGCATCATCCCCATCAACGTCACAGGTAACAAATAATGTATTTGTCGTCGTTGCTTGCGTTACCGTTAACCACCTCCACTGTATGTGTCTTCATTCTGACAACAGGCTACCATGTTAACCTTAAATCTCTCTGTCTCGATGCGTTGGTGGTGGTTTGTCAGGGGTTGGCTTTGACAGGGAGGCAAGTGCTCGGTGCTCTCTGGTTCATTCCCAATCGGTTCTGCAGAGGAGAAGAAAGCTAAGGAGGAGGAAAACCATCACTGGAATACCGAAGCGAGTACATCAGGACATGGGTATGTCATATATAGTTTTGAACCGGATAGTGTTTGTGGTACAATATAAACCTGCTTGTTGTTTTTTTTGTAATGGATATTTATATGTCAAATTATTTTGTATGTATCAGTGTTTACTGACCTGCAATGGGTCAGAATAGCATATTTGCTACAATGTGGAAACACAGTGCTCCAGTAGGTGCAAGGGAAATATAGTTGATTTTATACAGTACATGGGTGGAGCAAACACAGCAGTTAGCTAGTTAGCATAGTTACTTTCTGGATCTGGTTTGTTTGTAGGCCATTTACAGGTACATGTGCTGCTTTGGAAAGGCTGCATGTTTACTTTGGCACTTTCAATTGGTGTAGCCTGGGTTCCAGACCCCGCCAATCACAAGCAAGCTGTAAATTCAGGCTTTATGATTGGTGCGCGGTGATTGGACCGGTTTCCAGCCCTTGTGTCATTACTGCTGATGAGCCTGTGACTGGAGTGTTTCTCTTTCCGCACAGATTCCGATGAGTCACCGGTGGCGAGGGAGCGGACAGTGATCATCCATGCCAACCCCCACCAGCTGTCTCTGTGCCAGGAGGAGCTCTCCCTCAGCGGGCGTCTCCACCACACGCGTGACTCAGGCTGCCAGACCGATGACTTCCTCATAGCATGTAAGAGCCTCAGAAAGCACAATGTTTGCGGTGTATTATCATCCTTTTATACGGCTTGAAGAAGTTAAACTTCCCTCAAATAGCCACTGATGCCTCTTTACGTTGTCAATGATATTCAAATAACTGCCAATGGCTACGTTTTCATGCACACTTGTATTCCGCTATTATTCTATGGCAATATTCCAAACTTGATATAGGTGTCATGTAAACGGAATATTGCGTTGAAATATTGCATTTTCCAATTAAGGCATGTGGGATATGCCGATATTATTCAGGTTTTAGTATCATATATACAGCAGATTCAGAAGATGAGTCTCAGGTGGGTTTTATACTACACTTGATGGCATTGGGTCTCTTGCCTGTTTATGGTAAGATATGTGCAGAAAATGCAGTTTTAAATGTAGAGAAATTCCTCTATAGGGCAAATAAGTTATTTATAGGGCGTAGCTTTAGGACGTATACATTGGAAATTGTACAGCTGCATGTAAACGGACATGTTAGTGGAATATTCGTTTTAAGTATGTAAACAGCTTACTAGGAATATGAGCTTTTTTGGAATAAGGGCATGAAAAGGTAGCCAGTGTTGTGTGAAATTGTATATAAATATTTTGCTAAACATTTTGACCCAGTTCATTTCCCAGTGAGTCCAAGGTTGTGTGAGGATTCAACTGGATCCCCCACATTAACATTGATGTATTCAGTAATAGTGTTCTCATTCATGATTTATGCAAAATAAAAGCTCCATAATAAAGTCACAATGAAATCACACAGTTGTTCTGAATGAATGCAGCTGATTAAGACACATCTCAGGAAACTGCTCATGACAAATGTATGTAGTCAGGGCCGTTTGCATTTGACGTTTACCTAAGTGATTAGTAGACCTATAAATGACACTACTGGCTGATGTAGAAACAATCTGTTCCCACCCTAAATACCTGTGCACTTTAAGATCACGTTAATACATACTGTTTATCCCATTTTCATATCTATTTATGGTGTTTAAAGGTTTTATACTGTATATATATATATATGATATTTAAAACATTAAATATAGCTGCAAGCAAAACTTTTCTATGTAAATATATAGTGGTCATTTTGTCATAAGAAGAGAATTATGTCACACTCTGTGTGTGTGTGTGTGTGTGTGTGTGTGTGTGTGTGGCCCCTGGAGCATTTGTGTTGGTCTAAGATGCTGGTGCTGACAACTAGTGGCAGACATATAGATCCACACTATAGTATTGCGTGTGGTCTGCACCACTCTGTTTGTGTGCTTATCCACGGCGCCAGGGCTGTGTAGAAGCAGCGCATTATTGTTTGAGCCTGTGTGTGTCTCACCCTGTCTCTGCTTCTCCAGCCACGGCAGCTCCGTCCAGGCGGCGAATCAGAGCGCAGCGCGGCCACCAGGGCATCCCGTCCTCCCTCTCCCATTCCACGGGCAACATCTCCTCGCTGGGCGACCAGTCGGACTCGGCGTACGGCGGCGGCGGCGGCGGCGCGGTCAGCGGCGGGCGCCTGCGCTCCCGCAGCCTGCCGCGCGAGGGCGGGCGCCTGATGGACAGCGACGGGGACGAGGAGGAGGAGGAGGAGGAGGAGGAGGAGGAGGAGGAGGACGAGGAGGACGAGGACAACTACGAGGACGACGAGGAGGAGGAGGAGGAGGACGAGGGGGAGCTGTCGCCCTACGAGGCGGAGGACTTCCTGGCCGGCGGGCCCAGCCCCAGGATGATGATGCTGATGATGAAGGACGAGGAGGAGAGCACCGACGACCAGGCGGCCCCCGAGCCCCTGCAGCTGGGCAGCCTGAAGAGGCTGCAGAGGTCCGGGGAGCGGGACCGGGGGGGCGGCGGGGGGGGAGGCGGGGGGGGAGGGGGCGGCGGCGGGAGCCCCGAGAACGGCTGGATGATGGAGCGCGGCCGCTCCCGCCTCCCCCGCAAGGCCGACATGGGCAGCTGCGAGATCTCGTCCAGCTCCGACACCTTCAGCAGCCCCATCCACTCGGCGTCCACCACGGGGGTCCTGGGCGGCCACGGCGACAGCAAGGAGGACCACCAGTCGTCCAGCGGCAACTGGAGCGGCTCCAGCTCCACCTGCCCCTCGCAGACCTCCGAGACCATCCCGCCGCCCTCCTCCCCGCCGCTGACGGGCTCCTCCCACTGTGACTCGGAGCTGTCACTCAACACTGTGCCCAACGCCATCGACGAGGGCTTCAGCCCGGACCCCTCCTACCACTCGGACCTCAGGCCTCAAGGCCAGGGCCACAGGTCCAGCTCCTTCACGTCCTCGGCCACGGACCAGCTGGACGACGCCGGCGTGAGCACGGCCAGCGAGGGGGAGTGGACCTACCCCCCTGACCAGGACCAGCCCGAGGCAGACCCCCACCTGGAGCAGCTCCAAACCCAAAGTCAGAGCTACGGGCTGTCCCAAGAGTACGGCGCCAAACCAGGTCTGAACGACCACACCCGCTTCGCCGACGGCAAAGCCAGCAGCGGCGACAAAGAGGCCGGCCCGTGCTACCCATCTGACGCCGGGGGCTTCTACCCCTCCTCTGTGCATTTCGGCGAGTGCGATAAGACTTACAGGGGGTACCTGTATAACTATGCAGACACGGGGCCCGACTGTGGCCAGTCGAACACTGTGGCCCGCGGAGCGTACGGCCAGCCCCAGGCCCAGCTGCGGGCGGGCGCTGTGACCCTGGGGAGGCCCTGCCGTCCGCTGAGGAAACCAAAAGTCAAGCCCCCGCCGCCGAAACGGAGCTCGTCGCTGCGCCAGGCCAGGGGCGGCGTGGACGTGGGGACGGACCCGCAGGCAGAGCAGGGGCAACCAAAGACCGACAGCAAACAAGACCTCACCTCGTCTTCCAGAGATATGAAGCTGGCGCTGGAGTTGGGCGCTCCCCCCGACGCGTTGGAGACCTCGTGCCTGGTGGCGGAGCCCCTGGGAGCCTGGGGGATGGGCCTGAGGGGGGCGGTGGACATAGTGGAGCCCATGTCGTTCAGCTCCACCGACACGCACTCCTTCAAAGACGACGGCGCCGTGCAGTCGGACTACGCCGACCTGTGGCTCCACCACAGCGAGCCCAGGTCCGGCAGCGGCGAGCACGCGTCCCTGTCCAACTCCAGCACGGCCACGGGCACCACCGTCGCCGAGTGCATCAAGTCGCCCGACAGCTCGTCCTCCTCCTCCGACGCGCAAGCGCAGGGCCTGGCTCCGGCGTCGGAGGCCCCGGCGGGGGCCAGCCCCCCTCTGGCCCCCGCTGCGGACGGGGGAGACTTCAAGCTGGGGTCGCCCGAGAAGCTGGCCGGCCTGGCCTCCCCCTCCAGCGGCTACTCCAGCCAGTCGGAGACGCCCACGTCCACCTTCCCGTCGTCCTCGGCCGCCTTCTTCCCGGGTCCGCTGTCGCCCACCAGCGGCAAGAGGAAGCCCAAAGTGCCCGAGAGGAAGTCGTCCCTGGCCTCCCTGCAGCACTTCCCCAGGGACGCCGGGGCTCCTCCTCCTCCTCCTCCTCCTCCCCCGCCCACCGCCGCGTCCTCGCCCTTCAAGCGGGAGCCCGAGTTCCCGCCGCCGCCCTCCCAGCTGGACCTGAGCGCGCTGCAGCATGGCGGCCACGCCCGCCACGCGCTGGCCCACAGGACGCACCACATGCTGCACCACGGCAGGCACCGGGCCCCACCGCCCTGCCCGGCGGCCCGGGGCCCGGCGGCGTGCGGCTCGGGCTGCAACCCCCTGAAGCCCCAGCCCGTCCCGCTGATCCCCAGCTCCAACCTGCTGGCCATCACCCCGTCGGCGCTGCGCTCCGTCCAGCTGCGCTCCGTCAGCCGGCGGGCCGAGCGGGCGGTCGCCGTGGCGCCGGAGGGCGCCGCCCGTCCCAAGTGCCCGCCGACGCTCGCCCCGCCTCCCGCCGCCCACGCCCGGCCGCTGCCCCCCCGCAGACCCCTCCCCCAGCGGCCCCAGGTGGCGGAGCACACGTCCTCTCCCTCGCATGCCCACCCTCCTCCGCCCCCGGGGCGCCACCCGGACGGCCCGCCCCCCTACGAGAGCCTGCTGCACAGGCAGGACCGCTACGGTCCCGGGACCTTCTGGGCCATGACGGCCTTCAGGACACGGGCGGCCGAGATGCCGTCCGTCGGTCTCCGTGACGACGACGGCGGCTCCCCCCTGCACCGGCCCGTGCCCCGAGCCCCGCACCCCTCCCCCGTGGACCTGCACACACACATCCACTCGCACGCGGAGTTCAGGGGGCTCGCCCGCTGCACACACGCGCACCCGGAGTTCCGGGTGCTGGGGGAGCGCGCCTTCTCATTGGACGACGACGACGACGACGATGAGGAGGAGGAGGAGGAGGAGGAGGGGGAGGGGGGGGAGGAGGAGGAGGAGGAGGAGGAGGAGCGGGTGGCGAGAGAGCCGCCGAGGGCCGCGGCGTGCTCCAGAGGCGGCCCGCGACCAGCCCACCCTCCGCCCCCGGCGTATGAGTTTGCGGGGGGATCCCACTCAGACTCAGGTCCCTGGGCTAGTCCAGTCAAAGTGCCTGGCTCCACAGCGGAGACATCGCGCCCTTACCCAATCAGCGATGTGCGGTTAGGAGGACACGAGGAGGAGGACCAAGAGGAAGTCACATCAGGTGCAACCAGAAGTGCCCATCAGCCACAGGAGAGCAAGGACGACTCCACTACTCCTGACACTGAAGACTACTTCAGTAAAGGTAAGGCTCACCTCATACTGGGCTGATCACTTCTGTTACCTGACTGATTAGGAGCGTAACAACACATTAGGAGCGTAACAACACAGTAGGAGCCTAACAACACATTAGGAGTGTAACAACACATTAGGAGCGTAACAACACATTAGGAGTGTAACAACACATTAGGAGCCTAACAACACATTATGATATATACTCACTTGTTTTTATCTTGAGGTAGAGTACTATTTTTCTGCACAGTTAGGTATACTGTCTGGATATAAACAGGGCATATAATGTACCGTATACTGATGTCATTTACCATGCAATCATTTCAATTGGTCTGATAAGTACTATGTAATGAATGGCCTTTTTAAAATGTTATTCCCTATTCTCTTCACACCACACAACATCGGGTGGTAATGTCCTGGATTGTATACATGGAGATCAGGCAGCCAGATGACATGTGATAGGGCTGCTGTGTGTTGCAGACTCAACACCCAGTGACAATTCCCTCTCCCCTATGCTGGACGACACCAAAATAGAAGAGGACGTCATTTTCACATCGCCTAACAAGTCGCGGACAACCGAGGATTTGTTTGCCATGATACACAGGTACGTCCTCCATTCTGATAAACGTCCTTCTTCCGTTGACAGATCACAGATCAGTCTGGTCTGACGCCTTGCCATATGTTTCCTCCCTTCAGATCCAAGAGAAAGGTCCTTGGACGGAAGGATTCTGGGGATATGAATGTGAAGTCTCGTCTATGCCCTGCCACCCCAGCCACCACCGGTGCCGCCCCCACCAATATCATCCCACCGGCCCCTCCCCTGAACATCCAGGCTGCCGCGGGCATCCAGCCCGGGTCGCAGCGTGCCCCCGTGCCCATCTACCGTAGCGCCAAGAAGTCCAGCACTTCCAACGAGGAGTTCAAACTCCTGCTGCTCAAGAAGGGCAGCCGGTCGGACTCCAGCTACCGCATGTCTGCCACCGAGATCCTCAAGAGCCCCATCACCCCCAAGTCCACTGGGGACCCCCTCCAGGAGAGCTCCATCAGGCAGGCAGAGGAGCTGCCCTGTCTTCCCCAGGAACCCTCTCTGTCTGGCCTGGAACCCATCCAAATCCCAGGCTTGTTTCCCAGAGCCAACGCGGAAAGTTTCACACCCAAAACCCTGCCCATGTCGGCTGCCTCCAGGCAAGGTCGATCGCGGATCCCGCCAGTAGCCAATAGCAGCCGCTACAGCACGCGGAGTCGCCTCTATACAGCCCCCATGCAGGCCATCTCCGAAGGCGAGACGGAGAACTCCGATGGGAGCCCCCATGATGACAGGTCCTCGTAGGGACCGCCCGATAAGCCAGGCCCAACATGCTTAGCCTTCACCTAATAGGTGACACAGGACAGCAAAGCAGATATGGTAAAGCGCCACAGCAGATTAAGACTATTGTCTATAAAATGTTTGGGGTTTCTCCTACAGGTTTTAACAAGATTTTGTGAGATATCACCCTAAACGGAGGAGTCTGAGGACCTCAAGGGTATCATACCTATTTACTTTTATGTTCAAAAGAATAGCTCTGTTAGTTAAAAGAGCAACACCTATGTTGACCTATTTTGAGTAAAACAGCCTTTTTTACTGTAATTCCCAAATGTTTGAAACTTATGGACAATTAGCGTGTGCATGTAGGAACAGATGAAACGTCAATGGTATTTCTACTTCCTTGTGTATGTTTGTCTGCGTGTGCGTATGTGTACGTGTGTGTGTGTGAGTGTGTGTGCGTGTGTGAGTGTGTGTGTGTGTGTATGTGTCGGGGGGGTTATATTAATGAAATAATTCTTTATAATTAAAAAAATAATATTCTCTCACGACCCAATGCCATGGTCAGATTTACTATAGTCTATATTCCTGCATATAACAAGGATTGCGTGGTATCTTGGGCAATTGACCACAACTGTAAAGGGAATGTAAACCCAAACCGTTGGTAGGTTGGCTAATTGTACCATTTTGACTGCTGATCACATCTTGCACCTGTGTGGAGAGGACAGCAGACAACGTTAAGATTAGTTGACATTATTACATCACTAACCGTAATTGCAGAATAGGATTCTCAATTGAGAAGGGGTTTGATCAGCCTGTTTTGTCAAAGATCTGTCAGTCAACAACCCCTTTAACTATTGTGTCTCAGTCTGAAATCCACATTGGTTTAGGACATGTACTGTAGTATTACACTTATGAAATCACATAACATGATGCACGTATTTTTGTAAAAGAGCATCATGGAACATGATGATGGAGGCTTAACGTATTGCATGATCCATTATGGAACCATTGTCGTCACCATGGTTTTCACAGATATGATTGTGTTTATTTTGGATTAAAAGAACAATCTTTCACTGTGAAAGGTTATGGCAACATTCATGCCACATTGTCGGTAATCTAGATAGATTTGTCTTGGATCTTAGAGTCTAAACAGCAGGAGCGAGGGTTTTTTCTAGATATGGCCCATTTGACAAAGATACAGGCTAATTTAGGACAATCGCACGGTGGCCTTTCTCTATTAGAGGTGGTAGTAAAATTGGCAATTAGCAGTCCTCACCCACATATACATGGACCTAGACCATGTTGCAACCAAGTCTAATAACATACTCACTGACTGTAAACCCAACCGTGAAACCAGTATGATATGATCGGTCAAAGTTATTTCAGCTACTGGCCAATCTTGCCATAATTGAATACATGGATTTAAATGGAAGGGTGCAATTTAAAGCAGTTGTAACTTCATTGAATTTAGACACTCAAAATGCTCTAGAGGGTCATCAATCAGCTTGACTGGAGGTTAATTTGGATAAATTTCCAAAAATGTATCTTTTGCACTTCATTATAGTTCTTCAAGTTGTTCCTTGAAAAAAAAAAGAAAAGAAATATATTCTATGAAATTGTATATGTATATTTGTACTGAATATAAAGTCATATCTATATAAAGTGATAAGCAGACATTTTATAGGGGATCAGCTTAAGAGTGTAGCAAAGAAGAACATGTCTCAATGATGACGTTACATGCAAATCTCAACTCAGTCCAAACTGTTTGTGTTCATCCTTGCCTCTTTCATTTGCACACAGACCCAGTAGCATTACACAGATGAAAGCTCATCCCAGTGGCTGGTGTTCACCATTATACTGTTATCCCCTCAATATCACTCAACATTAAAGAGAGGAGATGTAAGAAAAGAACACAATGCCACCATTATTTAGATGTTTCTGTTTCTGTACATTGGAACAACAGAGTGGACTGATCTCAGCCAGTTTCATCCTAAAACTGTTATATGTATATCCATGGATATCTCTACCAATGTCTAGTAGAGTAACCAGAACACATGGCATTCTTACATTCAGACAGGGACTGAACTTCAATGGAATTCATTCACTGTATTCTGTGAATACCTCAGCAAGCAAATTACTGTTTAAATGTGAATCTGATGTATAGATAGATAGACAGAAACACAGACAGGCAGATAGATAGATAGATAGATAGATAGATAGATAGATAGATAGATAGATAGATAACAAAATCACAACTCAGCGAATCTGAATTGCAGAACTGACACTGTGTAAGACGGGGAGAGCAAAAGCTGTGAACTGATTATTACAATTTTACATTCATCATATACATATAGCTGAAGCGCACTTGTTCCTGTTCATTGTTTTATTTGTTGTATTTCTATCGCATGCAATAAGTAAGGAAAAAAGAGAAAAGGATAACACCATATTATTTTTTATCTGAGGGATGTCTCCATACCACGAGAAAAGATACTGCATTTTCACTTCAAATGTCAAGTTTAATAGTGTGTTCTATAGATGTACAAACTGTCGATTCTGTTCTGTATAGTCGTGATGACAAACAGGGGTTTATCTTGTACTGTATATCTACTCACTGGACAATCATATGGAGTGTTGATGAACTTATTTTAATTATAAGGAATCCTTTTTGGAAAATACAGTTGAACCTGTGGTGCTGGATTTAAGTTTTGCTGGACCAGAAAGTTGGAAATCCAGACAGTTCCAGGAGAATCTGCTGATGATTAAGTGCATATCTGGAAACAGCTGTGTGGGATTACTGATGTGATAACATGTACAAACAAAAGACCAATATAACAAGGAATCTATTTACGAACCCATACAGTAGTTAGATCTGGTGGAAGTACTTTTCCTTAGACTTTACTAACTGCATAATTGTGTCACATCATAATTTTTATTATTGCTAAAAATAAATCATAATCTTCGATCAGAGGAAGTAAAAAAATTAATAAAAAACGAATTACAAAAAAATAAAACACCACCACGTGACTATTTTTAAAATTCTAAAAAAAAGCACTAATTGAAAAGATTTAGTGTGGTTATTTCTTACTGTATGTGAGATTTAATTTAATTCCAAACATGAGATTTTTATACAATTTGAGCACTACAACATGTAGGATCCCTGTGTAGTCTAGTTCAGGATCAGTTTATAATCAAAGCTACTGGAGTTGGGAGTAAAACAAGGCATCTGCTTATCATTAAAAGTTCTTATTCCCAAGGTAGCATCCGCCATAACTTCAGTTATGGTGTCATGATGTGTGAAAAAAACATTTAATTTTTCCAAAGGTGTACAGTACAGATTAACACAAAATCAATTTTAACATGAAATATAGGGGTGGGTGGCAGGGGTCGGGATCAATAGTTGAAGGCAATGCAACTGTCTATTTAAAATAACCTGTGTTTAAAACTAGCTATACAGATTTGAATCACTTTTGTATTTTTGTATAAACTTGTAAATACGTTTTTAAATTTTAAAAAAAAGTTGCAAATCTTTTTTTGTAAAAAAAAAAAAAAAAGAAAAATAGAAAAAAAGAGAGACAATGGTTTTTCAAAGTTTACATGAATAATTCCAAGCCTTTGTATATTTTTGAGCTGTGCAACACCTTCAGTCTTGTATTTATTTTCTGGGGTTACAACATTGTGAAGATTCCATAATTCTATACCTAATTCATTTTAACATCAGGCTTAATAACTGTGCATAGAAAAAAATAAAAATAAATGTGATTGCGTTGAAATGGTTTGCATTACTCTTTTCAGTCTCGATGCAAGTGCAATGCGAGATCTTGCCACTAGATGGAAACAGTTCCTCAGTTTACCTTCCTCTCACCCACTTGCTCTATATATCAGGTCTTACGTTTAGTAGCTTTTTCTCAAATTGTTTGGTACAATAACCAACGTTTTTGACAAAAACAAACAAAAAAACTAAAATAAAAGTGTTTGGAGTCAGTGCTCAGTTGGAATACTGACTGAACAGATACATAAAGAAAAAGTAGATTCCTAACAAAGTAAAATAACTGTTGGATGAGTGGGTAAATGTGTCCAAATGTGTGGTAGCTTTTTGGGGCATTTGTCTATGAACAAAGATTCCAGCTAAATTGTCACTCTTTAAGGAAGACATCAACACATTTATTGAATTGGGCGCATTGGGTTGCGCTTCCTGTCACATTCTTTCTTTAGTCATTGAAATACATGAATAGATGAAAAGCCTGATGGTGCTCACTAAGTCTAAAAAGCAGCATGGTTCAAACAATGAAATGGATGAAGGGGTGTGAAGGTAAACCATCCCCTCTCTATGGACCGACCACAAGACAAGAGTCTGAATACCATCATGGTGGCCTTTTCAAAGACTGCGATCATGTAAACAAATGTTTAATTGTGTATATGCATATCAAACATATTAAACAAACATGTCTTTAACTCACAGTAAAAATTGTCATACGTGTGTGTGTGTATATATATATATATATATACACATATACATATATATATACACATATACATATATATATACACATATACATATATATATACACATATACATATATATATATATATATATATATATATATACAAACACATGTATATATATACACACA
>JAODUG010000018.1:1218962-1239885 GCA_027564795.1 Aphredoderus sayanus | reverse complement strand
GATAGATAGATAGATAGATAGATAGATAGATAGATAGATAGATAGATAGAAATGTTTTGTAACAACACTGTTGGACTGTGGTGAATGGAGCTGTGAGGTAATTGTGTCCTTTCAAGCACAGATATTAAACACCTACGCCCAACTTATTGCAGCAACCATGACCAGATACATGAGGTAGTGTAGGCATCCATCCCAGTAGGAGACCATGTGACCGTGAGCAGTATTAATATTAGGATCTGCCTGGAACACATTTTAAATGCAGCCTGTCAACACAAGAAAGCTGGAAGATATATAGTATGTTTATACTTCATCTGATACATATATCTCTACTTGCCTCCTTTAAATACATGGTCATGAAACCATCAATGATGCAGTCCTGCTCCAGTCCAATAATCAAATTCAACACACTCAGGAAAGCATTCACTGCAAATACTATAAGTGTTGAAATAAGCATCAAACAAATGTTACTGCTTATATTAGGATACATTATTTGACTGTGAATGTTTTGATATGTAGCCTAATCTTTTAATCGAGCTCACCATAGAAAAGAGGATCTTCTGGTACCTTCTTTACCAAGAAACGCATCAAAATTGCTAATGTAAGAACTGTTGCACTGCCAGCAAATAAGGTTGTTTCAATACTTAACAAAAAACAAAAACACAATCAGTGATCGATTAACACGATATACAAATACAGTTATTTTGTAATTGTTTAATGGCAAAGTATTTTAATTCATACTCACCTATTGTTGTAAATAAGAATATTAAAAACATTTGAGATGGGTATTGACATTAAAGATAAGATAAAGACGCCCGTGCCAGCAGAAGCATTCATTGCAAATTGTATTCGCAAGTGAGGTCTCTCATTAAGTAGCCTGACCTATACAATTGCTGTGCGTGTTGGCATTGCATTTTCACTTCAGGAACAACTCTTGAAGAGTAGGCTGATGCACTCTGGCTGTCTCGGCTTTCTCTCACCCCTCCCATCTCAGTTGAACAGGGGATGGGTGAGTGTTTACCTGACTCATACCATAAATTGGCTTTTAGCAACACGTAATTTATAGAACCAATCTCTTAATTTGTATTTGGTGGACAAGAAAATATTTTAATATTTTAAAAGCAATTCCCCTGAATACACGTAGGTTACTTTGTTTTGAAGAGCTTAATAGTGAAGATGTGCGAACACTGCAACCTAGTGGACGCCTGAAAAATATCACCAGGCAGAGCAGGAAGATGTAATCTGTGCGGAAGTGTGCGTCATTTCTGGGCTGAGGACTAGTAGCGCAGGCTAGAGCATAAACACCCAGACAACGATGGCTACAGAAATGCATAGAACGCCGTAAATGTATAATTGACACATTGATAGTGTGTTGACAGTTTTAGCCTTAAGCAGAACAACAGTAGCACGATGGCTACAGGGGGTGGTGGTGGGGCAGCGGCGTCGAATCTTGAAGGACAGGCATCTAATTTGGCGCAGTCTGGCGCTGGTAGGAACTCGGCGGTCTCCAATATGCCAGCGACTGTTCCTGCTCCCTCCGGCTCCCTGCCTGTGGTGGGCCTTCAAAGGGAGCCCGTGTACAACTGGCAGGCTACGAAGAGCTCTCTGAAAGAGCGGTTTGCATTTCTTTTCAATAACGAACTTCTCAGTGACGTTAGATTTATTGTTGGTAAAGGCAGACAAGCTCAGAGGATACCTGCGCATAAATTCGTTCTGGCTGCTGGAAGTGCTGTATTTGATGCCATGTTTAACGGAGGAATGGCCACTACGTCGGCTGAAATCGAGTTGCCAGATGTGGAACCAGCAGCATTTCTTTCCTTGCTCAGGTAGGACAGAATAACTATCACCAGTGTTGGTGAATGTCGTCATTGTTACATTTCCCCTTCAAGATCAATAGTAATTATCATCTTACTATACACTACACAAATTTGTGTTTTCCCATTATTGTAAAATATGGTATTCATTATATTTCCCTCCAGGTTCCTGTATTCAGATGAGGTCCACATTGGTCCGGAGACTGTGATGACAACTCTGTACACAGCTAAGAAGTATGCAGTCCCTGCTCTTGAGGGTCACTGTGTAGAGTTCCTCACAAAGCACCTTAGAGCTGATAATGCATTCATGCTCCTCACTCAGGTAAACATGACACAGGCATACTGTATGTGCACCTTACATGTTTGTACCCTAAAAACTAGTGCACAATGTAACAAAATGCAATAAACCAAATTAGTACTTTGCATGCGGTTGGGAAGCAAAATACAGTCACCTGCGAATATCTATGCAGTACAGTTGTAATATAATGTACTATTGGATAGGATGTAATTACTATGGAACTAAAATATTGAACATAAGAACACATTTATCTTAAGTGCAGGATTTTATTGAATTACCATGGAACAATGTCTAATTCTGTCTCACCTTTGTCGTGCCTTCATCACAGGCCAGGCTATTTGATGAGCCCCAGCTTGCTAGTCTCTGCTTGGACACCATAGACAAAAGCACTGCTGATGCTATTAACGCTGAAGGCTTCACTGATATAGATCTAGGTATATAATTACATCTTGACAGTCATTTGTCCAGTGGCAGTGATGTGATTGGCTCTGAACTGCTTAGCATTGTGTGTGTTTGTGTGTATGTGTGCCCATGATTAGATACCTTGTGTGCAGTCCTAGAAAGAGACACACTTGGCATCAGAGAAAACCGTCTGTTTGGGGCAGTCGTACGCTGGGCAGATGCTGAATGTTACAGACAACAACTTCCTCTGACCTCAGAGAACAAACAGAAGGTTCTGGGAAAAGCTCTAACGCTCATACGCTTTCCACTCATGACTGTAGAGGAGTTTGCTGCAGGTAACCTTATTTCCCCCAATATTAATCATATATAAGTATATTGTTATATTCATTAATCAACATTTAGGGAAGACATTCATCTTGTGATCTTTTGCTGTTTGTTGTAACTGTTGTGTGTCCAAGAAACTCAACCACAGAAACCAGTTTCATATTCTTTCTTGTGCAACAGGGCCTGCCCAATCTGGAATATTGTTCGATCGGGAGGTGGTAAATCTGTTTTTACACTTTACAGTAAACCCCAAACCTCGGGTAGACTACATTGACAGACCCCGTTGCTGCCTCAGGGGGAAGGAATGCAGCATTAATAGGTTCCAGCAGGTTGAGAGTCGATGGGGGTACAGTGGCACTAGTGACAGAATTAGGTAAGGCACGTGGATAACATGGCTGGCTTTCTGAATGTCATACAGAATTCAAGAGAACTCAGAAGAACAAACCCCCTATGTGGAGGATTATCCAGCATTGCATTCGGAGTTAGAAACTCCTTCGTTTGAGCTGTGACTTAAGGATGCAGATGATAACAGATAATAATGATGTACTGATATATGGAGGCTATTGTTTAAAATAGGAATGTTATTGTTCAAGAGGAATTAAATTATATAATTTTATAATTGTATATACATTTATTTAGACTTTGTACTCATGGTTTGGTTTGTCCTCTATATTAAAGTGTAACTGCACCATAAATTGTGTTTTTTGAGCTAAATAATAGGACTGCACTGTGATGATACACATAAAGGCTTGTATTAATATTGACAATATTCCTGTTTTTATACAAATCTTTTGGTCTGAAAACAGCTCTACCAGTCATATCCTTTACAAATCACCCTAGGACCTGGCTGGTCTCCAATAGTACTTCTCGCCTGCTTGTGCATCTTCATATTAAAATACTAATGTTAATATTAATGGGGGGCCCCGTCTCAGCCCCTCTCCTCCCCTCACTCAGTTCCTTGACTACGGATTAGTATTTTTCAAAGGTGTGCAGTGGGTGTAGTCAGGCTCAGAGCTGGTGTCAAGTTACACTTTAAACTTTTCTCACCTCCTTAAAGCAAAACCACACATTATGGCAGGCATGTTTTCACTTTGATATCAGAGGCTGGAAGGTTTAAAGTGTATTTTAACTAACTCCCAATTTTTTCCACCTCACTACAGGTTTAATGTTAATAGAAGAATATCAATAGTGGGATTTGGCTTGTATGGTTCAATACATGGACCCACAGACTATCAGGTCAACATACAGGTGGATAGCAGTTTTTACATGCTTTGTGTTAATAAAGATGTTAATATGTGATCTTGTTATTCAGTGCATTTTTCCATTCCCACCAGATCATTGAAAGCGACAAAAGCCTAACACTTGGACAGAACGACACAGGCTTCAGTTGTGATGGCACTGCCAACACATTCAGAGTAATGTTTAAAGAGCCTGTGGAAATACTACCCAATGTTAGCTACACTGCTTGTGCAACCTTAAAGGTAAGTCTTACTGTACAATATACAAACTAACTACTGTTGGTAGTTACAGTGCACTCTAAATCTATGTACAGTAAATCTATTAAATAATACAATAAATTATACACCAGCATTGCCATGTCAATTGGAGTGCATATTATTTGACCTACCAAACAGGGCCCAGACTCCCATTATGGCACCAAAGGTTTGAAGAAAGTCACCCAGGAATTGGCAACAGGGATCAAGACTACATTTTTTTTCTTCAGCTCACCTGGAAATAACAATGGTACTTCAGTAGAAGATGGGCAGATACCAGAAATTATCTACTATACCTAGCCTAATATGTCAGTTACATTGAACCAGCGAAAACCTCAGACTGCGATCTGGTTGCTAGACTGTGCCTCATATAATTCTTGTAGTAAGGAATGTTAGTGTGTGTGAATGTTTTTTGATCAAGATTGAAGTTTGAATCTGGTAAAGAGTGGGTACGTTTCTAGAAAGTTTTTGGGGTAAAAAATACGCTTTCAGGTCATTTCATTCACTGTTGTAAATTAACTTAATACTGGTGTTCTGTCAGTGTGTCTTAACAGTGCTATTACAGTCTAGTGGCAGGTGTGTCAAACTAGAAACAAGCACTCACTGTTGATCGGTGCCATTTCATCACATTGTTTTGCCTGTTCTTTGCTGAGAAGAATACATAACCCGAGTTTGATTTTTCTTTTATGTTGTTGTTGTGGATTATCTATCATTTATTTAGCTGTTCTCTTTGTATGTTTAATTTGGAATTTTGCATTGTAAAATTAAAAATGAAAGTGTATACCAACTGGATTTTACGATGACATTGATTAACATATAATTAAAGGGGCTCACCTCAATGTGTGTGTACACTTACAATTCTGGCTGAAAGCAATGTAATGTTTTTGCGCATGCATCTCTCACATCTGAGTGCTCCTGTAAGTTGCCCGGATCCCTTTCTTCTCCCACAATAGATAATAAATATAAACCAATGAAATATTGGTTTATTGGAATGAATAACTTTCAAATGGGATTTATACATAAATATTCTATACATACATACTTCACTCTTTACGACGCTAGGGGGTGCCAATATCTAGCGTACAAAATCCATGATTCAAGACTATTCAGTATGTCAACAGATCAGCCATAAATTTTGCTTTACATCTGTAAGATTTGAAACTGAATATCATCGCGCATTATTCAATTAACCTACACCCAGTATAAATAATATATGATACGACAATACCAGTCCTGTGCCAGTATTTAAAAAAAACCATCTAATGATACTGGATAGTGGCATGGTTGAATAAAAACAATATTAAAACCTTGAATTTTTATGCAACTGAAATTAACCCATAGAAAATACTTTATTTCTCAAAGTTTCTACAAATGTAATGCCACAATCCAAGTATTGAACATAATGTGTATTGCATTTATTAGCAAAAGGAAAAACATGAAACACAACAAAGAGATTTAGTGCCCCTAAATTTAATGTGCAATAATGATGGAAACAGGATGAAGGAAAGCCTGTTTTAAACTGCTGTGAGTGGGATTTGAGGAAGAAAATGATCAACTATGGCTGCCAGGTGACTCATCAGGACCTCAGAGCCTCTCCTGTTGACTGCCCACTCAGACATGTTTACTGTAGAATGTACCTTGGTATTAGTAATACATAATAGAAAGGTTTTCTATCCTACCAGCAATAAATGTTCTGACAAATAAACTGCAGCAGGAGCATAATGGGTCTGTTGTATTTACCTGTGAAAAACCTACTAAAATGGCTCTTGATGGATTATATCAAACAAAGCTTCTTGTAATTGATGTTTGGAATGGAACAAAGATGTCCTTTATATTTCTAAAATATTACCAAAGGCCGATATGAGGCTTTTAGTCGATTTGTGTGTGTGTGTTGCGGAGAAGGGTGTCATGTTTATTAGGTGACTGTGCATTAATATTGTGGACCTTTATGCAAGAAAAGTATGATTCGGAATAATATATTAGGATACTAAATAAGATTTATGAGTCAAAATCCCTTTGCTTAAGTTATAGATAATTGTGTGATTTGGTTTATAAATAATGTGTAGCAATTAACACAAACGTATGATAATTTGTGTTAATTGCTACACATAAGAGGATTCATTAACCCAGGGCTGCTTAATCATGGAGTGCTGTATATGGACTTTGTCTTTGTTCACAGTAACTAAAATGTTTATCTCAAAAGGAATCTGCTAACTTAATTTCCAGACAATACAATACAAACTGAAGATTTTATAAACTTTTCTATTACTAACTTTTCTATGTATCAGGACCACAATGAAAAACGAATGCACATCCTCTTAAAAATGCTATTTTTAATTTATTTCTATTATTTTGTTGATATCATTTTCCAGTATTGTAGTCTTTTGAAAATGCAAAGATGCCAAAGCTTTTTCATCATGGTGACACACTGCACTGCACTGGTTGAAGAACATAAATAGAAATACTCAAATGGATGGTGCTAGAATGCCTTTCTGTTCTGCATATGCACACACACACACACACACACACGCACGCACACACACACACACACACACACACACACAATAAAAGCATTACTGTAAGGGTATACTGTACTGACAGTAATACAAGTGACATGCCAGTCCTTGCCTCTGGCATAGCAGTGGGACTATCTAAGTGCTGATAATAAGTAGAATAGGAGATATAAACACGTCTCATTCTGCCCATAACTAATTTTTGCACAAACAAAAAAAAGTGTATGGCTGGAGATTTGGAAGCATGAGCTGTTCAGGCTTAACCAATTGGGGCACATTTTTCCAGCTTTTTGATTTTGAAAGATTTATTTAATTTGAGTATTTCTCCCCCATGATTGTAGCCTTTCACAATAGTCTGAATCTGAGCTCCTGTAGTTCGTCAAGGTTTGAAGAATCTGATTAGCTTTTTGAGCAGAACACCAAAACAATGATTTGCGCAGTTGTTTTGCAACCTATTAATGCTGTCCCATGTCTGCAGATGGTGTAGGGTGCACACATTATATGGCTGAACGTGTAAGGGTGCACATGGGACACATACACATTATCCCCCCTCCTCGCTAGAGGCTGTCTGGCCTGGTCCAACCTCAGCCCATGCACTCTACCACACTAGATGTAGGTCACTGAGTGCTACAGGGGATGGGGGATGTGTTGTTGTGTGTCTGCATAGGTGGGGGTTGGCACTATGCACATGCATGTGTGTGTGTGTGCCTAGCACTGAGATGGGGAGAGAGATAGAGGGATGGATATGGAGGATGAGTTCTTCATTACGGACATGCCTGCCAGCACACACGCTTCGTCGCTGTCACATCGTGTCCTCACAAAGACAACAACACGAGCCCTGGCAGCCCAGCAAACCAGACCACATGGCAAGGGGGAACCAGTCCCTTACAATGGCCCCTTTTTCATTTCACCGCCCAAACCACATCTCTCTACTACATCATACATTCATGATGTGTTCATTAAATCACAGTAGCCACTGCATTTTAATATGGAGAGCAGTTTAGAAGTACAATAACATAGGAAATGAATTTATGTATTACTGGTTTGTCTACCCATATCACAACAATCAAAATAATCACATATACACAGCATGACAACTATTCCCATTTAACGTATGAACTGTCCCAAGACAGCCCAGTGGAATGGATTCATTATAGCATAACTTTTGATTGACTTTCCAAGCCTTGTATTCACAAATTTTAGTATTTCTCAGGAAATCAAAGTTGTTTAGCATCCTTTCATCCAAAGCGGCTGTGAGGAAATCAAGTATTTGAAGGTGAATGCAGGTGTGACTGTGAAGGTCCATATTGGGTACTATCAGACTGAACCCAGCATCTTCCATCTGGCTGACAACCTCCCAGACCATCTTTGTTCTTTTTAGGCCACCCATTAACTGGCCTGAATTTCCTATCATCTAAACTGATTACAGTAGTGATGGCAGTATTCCCTGCTGTGTGCCAGTTTCACAACCTCCTCTCCTCCTTCCCTAATAATCACTGCTGATTGCACTGTGGCAGCAGTCCAGCTGTTAACTCCATCATCACCCCAGTCAGCCTTAAGAAAATCACAGAACCGCTGAAAGTGTTGCATCACAGCTGATGACAACTTCTGCTAATGAAACAATTGTCATTAGGTCCATGAGGCAGAGCTCATTTTAACATTCACTACAAATGCTCACTCAGTTTATTATATTTAATGTGTCATGGTTTATCCAAGATAATGTACATGCTTAATGCACTTCGACAAACATGTCCAACTCCAAGTTATTCAATCTCTGTATCCTGTACAATTGTTTTGTCAAAGAAACAACACAGCAGTGATTGTGACTAGAATATAGAGTAGCCTACTGTAGACTGTAAGTTAGGAGAGAAAAAAAGACATATAGATCTATACATTTCATCTGATTTAACTTAACCTGCAGACATCTGGATTCACATAATACAGTATTGTATTGTACTGTACATTAATACAACTTTCTTCCACTTGTTGCTGTGCAATATTTTGTGCTGTAAATTTGTGGATGACGTTTAATTCACTATACACAGAAAAAGTTAATTTATACCAACACAAAATAAACTTCTTACTAAGGAATATCCAGCACAAAAGTGTGTCCCATAAATGCATTACAAATGCACACTTTCAATGGTTGTTTGGATTAAAAAGGTACACTCCTTGACTGTTAATAGTGCCATCACAACAACCTATATCCATAAAATGCCATGTGAAAGTAAGGGGAGGGGTAGAGAAGAGGGGGAGGAGTATTGAAAGTAGTGCATGCCACTCAAATACAGGAGAGGAATGCACTGTGACGTGTTTCAACAAAACAATGTGTTTGTAATGTTTAATGGGTTTGACCACAATGTAAATGATTTAAACCATATTGAGGAGTGTACCTTCAACAACCATATTATAACATTCAGAGCCTCTGAATATTTAAAATGTACACAACTAATACTTGTATAGAAAAAAACTTCAAAGTATGAATATTGTAGCAGCTTGCTAGCTTAGTTAGCTTTCTCTGATTTCTGTCAAACAATCGAGCACAGAAAAACAACAAAAAACATTATAGTAGATAGTCGTATTAATATTATTATTATTATTAAAAGTAATATTAGAAGTCTGCGATAAATTCTAGCAAGATTATTGTTGTACAAAATGTTTTCATTTATTACTAAATGGAAATACTGCTTTTGTGGTTATAAAAAGGTTGATGGAAACAGTTTGATAACTGGAAGGCCTAATTGAACATTTTTGATCTTCATACAGCATTACCCTTTTAAAAAAAAAAGGTATTTAACATGTATCTAAATTTAAACATGGGATACACAAACAATTTCCATAAGAATTAATAGCGATCATGACGTGGCCTCTGGTTGTAGGAGTTGTATCCCTGGTTGTAACCATGTGAACCCGAGTGATATCCACTTCCGTGTCCCCAACGCCCTTCTCTGTCTTGCCATTGTTGTTGCCTGTGATGGTCCCCTCCCCACCCACGGCCCCGGTGTCCACGATGGTCGTGATATCTAGACATGGGAGGCACTTGTCACCAAGAGTAAGCATGTATTATTAATGCTTTAATTATAAATGAATTGCCTAATAGGCGTGTTTCAGCGTATGTGTGCTGATTAGAAAGCATTACCATGTCCAGTGCTTGCTTATCAGAACAGTAAGTAACGTACACCTATATTATACAGAACCAAACCACAGCGGTGTTTACCCTACCCACAAAAGTCTGTGAAAATGGTTAATTTAACACCAATTTAGCCAGCGAACACGAAAAGGTTTTTATACCTGTTACCTCCCCTGCCTCTACCGTTTCCACCTCCTCGTCCACTCCAATCCTCCACAATGGGTGGGGTGTCGACTGGTTGCTTAAGATAATCCTGATACTCACTGTCTTCTGTGGAAAACCTGTGGGCAAACTGCTGCTCGTAGTTAGGCTGGGGTTCAGTGGTTTCAGTCATTCTAAGAACACAAAAACAAAAGCAACAGTGAATAATGTAACTTTTACCACGCTGCACGAGTTATTGTACAGTATAACCTAAAGGAATAAAGGTAGACCAGTACTGTTACACTGCTTTAGCTAAGTGTAATCATAAGGTATTGTAATTAGGTAGACGAGTACTTTAACAATCGTACACACGGTTTGTCGTGAAACATAAAGTCAAATAATACGATATTTAAAAAAAACACACAAGCAAAGTAACTCCACCTGATAAATAACGTTAAGAAAACACAAACAGGACACAAGTATGCAGGTACGCCACTGTATTTCTTCCCTCGGAACTGTTGTATTGGTTCCGGATACGCACCAGCTCCAACACACCTGTAAAGCCTGCCCGTGTCATTAATTAACGTGTCGATCCAGACAACGCAAACGTAGACGCAACGTCGAAAGCAGCAACGCATTGTTACAGATTTTGCTGTTCAAGCTTATTATCGTATAAATCTACCATAGATACAACTAAAGCGGCTCACTGCTTGGTCTGGTCTTGAAATGTTGGCTATTAACTGCTGTTGGGATCCAATAATTTAGGAATTTGAAAAATGTAAGTGCTCCTAATTTGCTGCCATATATGTGTGTATGTTGTATTACTTTATACTCACTCGGCTTATCTCTAGTGATTCAACAAAGATGCCACAACCTCTTTAGAAGAGTGGGTGGCAAAATCGTGAGCAGGTGGAAGCCGCTCAGTGTCGCTGCTGCAGCTCTCCAAGCCTCATACCATACACATTAGGGAGATACAACTCATGCGCAGCACGCAGGAAAACACTAACTTAATTTATAAGCACAGGTTTTCAGAGCAACAAGGAGTAGGGAATTGCACAGTGCAATAATGTCGCTTACTTAAAATCTAAAAAGTTCCCGAAATGGACTGAGAATACCTGAAACCTGGGCAACCCGGTGAATCGAGTTTCAGAAGAAGTGTTTCTCATATTTCACTTCACGCTTAGCTCAGGACTTGCTCAGATCTGGCGCTCTAGAAATGAACTCACTGGACCGCTAATCATCAGTGGATATAGATTTGTTTTCCAAATATAATTTTACAATCCATCACATCAGAGCTTACAAACGGAATTTTCCCGAAAAGTCCGTGGCAATGGGGTAAGTTCACAAATCGCTGATGGATTATGTGTCTAAAACAATACATTGTTTTTGCTGAATAGAATACTAGCCTAAAAGTTTCTCTGTTAAACGTTTTAATTATTTTCTATGTGGGTGTTAAATTGTGCGCGCTACCAGATGAAGAAAACACCACTGTCCAATTTATTCGTTTACTAATTTACTCTGTAAATGAGTAAACGAATGCTATGAAGTCGGCGATTTACAGTAGCCTACTGTATGTGAACAGCAGGCTACTGTATACCATATCGGTTCGTGGAACTGTCAGATGGCTCACCTTGGCCACATTTTACTGTAATTATGTAACCAACGTATTCATTTCTAAACATTTGAAACTATCTGTGCGTGTGTGAATAGGGATTGTCGTGTGTCAAAGTCAACACTGCCCACGCACAATCGCGTTCGTGTAATAATATAAAATAGAATCAAATAAGATATGGAGGTGGTCTAGTAGTGGTTGTGGTATAAATGTGTGTAGCGTTTATAGAGATGGAAGGATCTTCCATTCTTCTTCAGTGCCTGCGTTCGGTATAGCATAGCCTGATGCCCTCAGTTATGCAATCAGTAGAACTCAAACCATTTAGGCTACATCTGTTATATATTTTTTTTAGGTTTTCTCTTTTATATATTAGCCTACACTTCACTTGAAATAATAATGTCCAGATACAAAAAGAATCCATTCTTATTGACTAGGCCTATAGATATTTATTTTTCATATAGACCTAAGTACTAACCAATTACAATTGGGCCATTTAGAAGGTGTGTAGTAAAACCTGTTCAACAGCCCCACTGCAGGTATGCAGCATACTTGGCAGGTTTGGAATGGAATGTAAGCAATTGTCTTAAGAGTGTCATGAAACTGCATTAAAGTTCAACAGCATGACAGCCAACCAGAAACTCCTTGCCTGTTGGTCATACCTGAGTGACCACTTTTCATTCTTTCCCTAGCTCTATTGCCATTGGAAATGTTACCAAATATTTAAAGAAAAAGCAAATTGTATAGATCCTCCATTATGATAGATTCTTCCACTAATTCTGTTTTTTAGAAGATTTTTTTTATTATTATTCACAAGACATAAAACCAGATTATGTTTATAATCATTGCCTGACAGTAAGAATTGAGCTGATATTAATAATGCAAAAGATAGGGGTGGGTAAAGTCATCTATAAAGCTTTACTTACTGGGGCTATTAGTCCTGAGTTATAAATTAACTTTGACACATTCCCTGGTAAGTGCACATATCTACACCACCCGTTATATTAGAAACATTGGTGTATTTTGTAGGACATTTGTAAATTGTCACAGATTCATGGTAAACACCAGCATCCTGTGGTGGTTCAATGCTATACCTCTTATTTAATAACTTACTGTATTTGATTTAAATGGGCGTTTGGGCTACATGTGGTTGGTTAGCATTTAGATGTTTTATTTTATTTGTTACTTAACAATGTTGAATATAAAAATATGCTTTCTTATTTATGTCATGGATTAAGATAGAAAGGAGTTAGTATCAGCTTGAGTCTATTTCCCTCTTGGAATTGTTCAAAATAAAGATGAGATTGCCCAACGCCACCGCTACCTAATGAAGGGTCACAGGCAGCAACACAATCAGCATATCTCTATTTAAAGTAAGCTGCGCTGAGAAGGCTAGTCCTAACACAGGGATAAATGGTAATCTCCTGCCTGGCTAGAGAAGGACAGCTAAAGGCGTACACTCATTGATTAGGCTCTGTAATGTGTGATGTGGTGGTACTTCTGCAGGGGGAGAGGAATGGTGAAATTAAGCCAGCCACTGTCATGTGTATATATGACAAGGGAAAGGAGTGTTTGCAGATGAGCTATGGTACTTACCGTACAAATGGGTAAATGAAATGGGACTAACAGGGATTGGACGTTTCCTCACCAGATGGTTGAGGGCTAGGAGGCCATCTGCTGTAGTGCTGTGTTTCTGTGGAGACCTTCTTTCCTTCTTATAGTAAGACCTGGCATTGGCTTCTGGTCGAACATTTCTAGAAAGCTGAAACCGCTGTCCTCTTTAATCATTCCAAGTATTAACTTAAAGCAGAATTCTTAACAATTTTAAAATTTGACATTTTGTCTCCTCTCTGCCAGTTTTGGCACATTTTTCACCATTTGGTTACAAAGTTTTACCACAGTTGCAAGAGATAGAAGGAAAAAGAGTTCCTGTTCAACACTGGCAGGAATTCACCTTAAGGAGCAAGTGGGTTATGTACAGTATCTTTGGGCCCATGCTTATGCTCAAACTCAGGAACATTCATTTCAGAGTTACCCAAAGCCCAGACCACTAGACTATCCTGCCCATGTCTTAATATCATTACAAATCCCTTTTATGTATTGAGAAAGGTTTATTAGGCACTAATTTATAGATACCACTCAATTGAACGTGCAATATATCTGTTGGTCAGACGTAGGGTTCTAGAGAATACCAGTCGTGTGACCAATATTTGCGTCATGCATCATGACACATCTTTATGTGAAGGAGTTTGCATGCAGTTGATCTGGTTGTTGATTGTGGCCTGTGAGATGTTGTTCCACTCTTCTTTAATATCAATCTTATTGGAGTATGCAGGCCATGGAAGAGCTGGATCATTTTCAGTGTAGGAATTGTGGACAGATCCTTGCTTCGAAGGTGCCTTATTGGTGGTGAAATGAGTGTCCCTTACTTCTGGGATTACACCTGCACTCAGCATGCCAACCAAAACTGCACATTTTAAAATGTCTTTGTCTTCATTGCAAGGAACATGTGTAGTGATGAGTATGTTCAATCAGCATGCCACACCTGCTGAAGGGTTACCTGGGCAATTAGGAAATGCTACACAAAACACAGATGTATACCCACAAATGTACTCATGCTAAATAGGAGCAGATATGTATTTTCTGTGTTTACAGTTGGTATATAATCAGAGGGGTAAAATCAAAATCTGCCCCTTAAACATGACATAATTTCTAAAGCAGGCGATTGGATAACAGCCCAGGTGGTGTTGGTATTAGCGTTAGCTGCTCATTCAGACCACTCTCACTAATGGGGCAGCGCTGCTCTTCAGCAGGCCTTGCAGGTACAGTATTATGATTCCAAGCCTAAACTCTCTTCATATGACAGATAAAATGGATTAAACTGGATAATGGAAAATCATGTAATTAACTTCAGATGTGAGACTATTTATTTTTCATTTGTGCATGAATGCCAAATCCAAGTCTAGTGCAACCTTGCATGCATTCACTTTCCACAGGTCTTGCAATATATTTATTGGCCAGTCTGATGGTTTCTCATTGTGTTTCTCATTGTGTTGTTCTTCATGTATACAGTAGATGCACATGAGACAGAATCTACTTTATAGACAGCAATCAAAAACATATCTTGGTACCATAAACACATCCTTACACACAGCCCCACTACTTTCTAGTACTTTGTCAATGATATTGCCCCTTAACACTTTGCACATATGATTGTCTTTATATTGTCTTTCTCTGTTTGCTGGGGAATGTGATTGGAAGCGGTCACTGTGTAATACTACTTTCAAATGTGGTCAGAGGTAAACTAGACATCTGCTTTGTCATCAATAGTTACAGTAAGGAAAAGGGAACCTTTTGCACACATTAACTACAGTATATATTACACTATATAGAATTTCTGCAGGATTAGAGTGGTGTCATTCAGGGTTGTGATAAGGGTATTTTAGGAGAAGAAAACCTAACTGCACATACAAAAATTATTGCTCTTCAGACAAATATATTGTCTGTAATTATTCACAGGTATTCGTCTGGGTATTCTCAAACTTGGGTCTATCCCATTTGTGCAGTTATCTTTTTGAAATGTTTAAAAATGTTTTGAAACATTTTGTATGTATGCTTAACACATTGTATAATTCATATTTTATCGAAAATACTATGGCAATCCCCATATTTTCCAACTCATGGCACTCTAAAGGGCTTTACGCGCCATTATAACAACACCTTTCCATGTCTTATTATGGGCTGGTAGTGTGCACATTAACAATTTACTGTGCATGTGTATACTGTACATATGTGCCAATATCGTAGCAGTTTGAATTTCTAATCTCTATCAAATCAATCAATTGTGAGATTTTCTTTTAGTGAAGGCTCATATTGCCATTGTTTGCCAATCTGAGATTTGTGTACACAAATGCAGTTTGAATATCAATGTGTTTTTAAATATCCATCTTTTCATATTTCTGTCCTGTCTGTCCAATAATGACAGTACAACACTATATTATCCCTTCGATATAGAGTCACAGAAAACTCAAACATTTGAAAAATGCTGTAAAATTCAAAAGGCACGTCTATTTTGATAAATGCCTGGAAGTTTAAGTAACATTTCAGCAGTGATTCCAAGTATGTTAGAATCTTCTTGTCCACGTAAAGTATGATTGCAGTTTTTCTATCTCATGGCTTTATGGACAATATCTGTGTTGTTTGAAATACTATAAAAAAATTAGCATAAACAATCCAGACTAAATGTCTCGTCCTTTTTTTTTTAAATGGCCAAACTTATGTTTGCAGAAAAAGCGAATAAAAACATGACAATTTCTTACATTAACTTTCCACTAAACCTATTTCTAAAAGGTAGAAGCAGCGCTGACATTATTCAGTTTTGCTCTTGAGACCGATAAATCCGACGTCAACAATGTCCCAAAAATGTCTCTTTGCAGGAGGATTATCCTTGTGGTAAGCAACATATACAGAAATATCTGAACTGGTTGGATGAAAACCGTGTATGTATAGTCAGCCAGCTGTGGTTAAAGAGTATAAGACTCGGGCAGGCTTAGTCATGCATCACATTATTGTTTGCTTGCTTCCCAGTGTGTGCAGGGTGCTGCTAGAACGTAAAGGTAGCAGACCACTCCATTAAATGTACTGTAGTGTGCTTATTACTGACGATTACCATCTATAAAAAAAGTGTACTTTTTTTTCTTTAAATCTTAGTAAATATATTGATAGCTCCATATTTTGAGGAATTTTGTATTCACAAACAAATTTTGTGTCACACCTCCTGTATTATTCAAGCTCTTATTTTCTGAATTCTTTTTTATTCCTTATTTTACCTTTAACCCTCGCGGCATCACAATATCGTCTTCACCACAGATCGCGCCATCTGATTGTGTATGATTGTATGGTTCTTTATATTGTCATTGCTGTGTATATGTATCTCTGTATTAATTATTTCTTTATGTATTTGTGTTGTATTTTTGTGCTTTTTAAACCCTCCTCGGGTTTCAAACTCACATCATATGTGGGTGTAAGCTGTATAATTAGGTTTAGCGCCTTCTGTCTGCCACAAAGAGCTAGTGATTTAGGTCATTTTGACCTGGAGGACATCATGAGGGTTAACCATTTTATGTATATATTTTTAACCATTTTATAATGCCTATGTTTTTCTTTTCTGTATTTTCTTGTGGGAGGCACGACTGCATGTAATCCCTCTCTGTAAAGCACTTTGAATTGCAATTCCTGTATCAAAAGTGCTATACTACTTATTATTATTATTATTATTATTATTATTATTATTATTATTATTATTGTTATTTTGTTGTTGTTGTTCAAGTTTTGTCTAGTTGGGATTGTGGCTGTAAACATACTGTACTCTGTAAGAATCCCTAGCAACAACTGCATCAATATAGGTGTGTGAGTGTTTTTTGAGTGCAGACACCATGGTCTGACGATGACTAAGAATTTCAAACCCATGAACACACACACACACACACACCTGTAAATTATTTAAAGCACCAGCTGGGGGTAGATCCCGAGGGATTGGGGTTAGTTTGTCTCTTTAAATCGGATCATTTAAAACGGTTAACATATTTGAGTACATGACTTAGCATTGGCCTTTCTTTGCCCTGTCCTGCCAGTAATGGCTGGCTGCTGACCATGCTAATGCAAAGGTCAGCGTATGTGTGTGTGTGTGTGTAAATCAACAACAGTGCGCTGTATAATGTGTTTTGTGCTTCTCCCGAAGCAGATCTGCTCTGATATTGGTATTAAAAGGGATCACAGATTTATTAGGCTTCTCCCCCCCCCTCCGTCGCCCATAATCCCAATGGAAGTAAAATCGTTATTAGCTTTTATAGAATGTTTGGCGCCTCACAATATTTGTGCATTAATGCCGGATGATGAATATGTGCATATATACCATGTGAATATATGGCTTGCCTACTTTCAGATTTGTATTATTAGAGATTTGTTGGTTTGTTTGAACCTTGTCAAGAAAGATGAGCGTGCAATTATGAATGTACTGTTAGCAGGCGTGCTGTGGAACTGGACTGAGCTATTCGCTATTCATGAATAATGTGTTCATTGGCTTTGATGCTCTCAATAGGGAGCACAGACGCATGAGGGAGAGATTTTGTGAACTTTTGGTGTGTGTGTGTGTTTTATGGGAGGGAGAAGTAGAATAGGTTAATTACAGGTCTTATTGTTGTGTGTACACACAGGCATGCACTATAATATTTAATGTGTCTTTCTGAGATCTGTATAATTTAAAATCCTTTCTAATTTTGCTATTTGATGCCATAACAATGTCTTATTCAGCTTCCACCAGTGATGCATAATGATTCAGATGCAAATGTAACTGGTTCTTCATAGCTGGAAAGGAGGTTACATGGAAGGGATGTTGCAACGGGTTTTTCAAGGAAGTAGGTCTGGAAAGAATGATGGTCAATCCTAGGCTATTACCTTAGGTATTTTTCTGCCATTATCAACATTTCTAAAAAGCTGAGACATCCTACTGCATCATGCTATTATAGTCACATTATAGGCAAAAGTAATATCCTCAGCTGTATTTGCCAATAACATTTTAACACCTTGTTATTGGTAACAATGGGACAATCGTGATTAAAAGCGTTCAACAACTACCCATAAGTTATTGCTGTGCACAGCAATCTTGAAAGTGCTTTGCCTCCTTTCTTGGTTTCTCATCACATACAGTTCCAACAGCTTCACTCACATGTGAGGTAACACCAAACATGACACTACAGTATATTGTTTGTAGATCTTCTCTATAGAATGAAATGAATGCATTGTTAGCACCCTGTGTTGATTGAATGAAGTGTATTGCACTTTTGTCTAAATTAGTTTTTACTAGGTCAGGATCCATGGGCATCACTACCTATTTGATCACTGCTGTCACACTAAATGTTCTGCCATGTTTGTAGTTCCAATGATTACAATACAGAGACGATAGGTCCAAGTTACTTAAACGCATTACATGCATACGTTTACACCCTGCAAGATGTGTTTGTATATACCCCAATGGAATTGCTACTATATTCATAGCATTTACAGCAAACTACAAAACATAAACACATGCTGCTGTTCTCTTTCTGTTGAAAATTTTGAATGCGCTGAATTTCTGTTTCTGATACATGTTCAAGTGTGACGGAAGGCATTTTATCCAGATGAATGGGCTGCACTAGGGATATATCCTATCTAAACCAAGCTGTGTTTTGATACCTCGACTTGTTGTTAGAGAGGTTCGAGAGGTGCTGATGTGCTAATGGTTGCAAGCTCCCATGAGGGATTAGGGCTTGTGTTACATTAACACCTGCCTCCCTGTGTCCAGATACTCTGGAACAGGGCATCAGCAGGGGAATGAACAGTGGTACTGTAGGCCTGTGGCAGGCTGATCTAGTAGTGTGTGTCCTGGGTACCCATACAAATACAAGCCTCCGCATCGTTGAACAAGACAACTGTACGTGCTGTGTCGCTTAGTTGTGATGAAAACACATGTATGCTTAAGGAGTCATAGGTTCTCATAGGCTCTCCTGTGTTGTTTCCAGGGAGCAGCCGATCTTCACCACCAGGGCCCATGTCTTCCAGATTGACCCAACCACCAAGAAGAACTGGGTCCCTGCCAGCAAGCAGGCCGTCACAGTCTCCTATTTCTATGACAGCACGCGCAACAGCTACCGCATCATCAGTGTGGATGGATCCAAGGTATGTGGCTGTGTGTGTGTCTTTGTGCACACTTGCCCAGGTGACCCAGGTCACCCAGGGAAAAAAGCTATAAGTATTTGCACCTGTTTATATCAGTTATATTTATTAAGTTTATTTAATAATTTATATATCTTTTGTTTTATAACAATACAATGCTAAGTACCTTTTATTTTTTGCACTTTTTTTTCCATCAAAATTTGTCTTAATATAAATGTAATGTGTATAATCTTTTCAGCAGATTTGTAAAAATTCCACTGACACGTACCGACAGTTATATTGCACCTCATTTCTGCTATCACACGTGCTTCAGGTCTCTTTTTTTTAAAACATTGTCTCTTCCTATGGGGTTTATAGCAAAAATGACACAGATGCCTCAACGCTATTTTTTGCCGTTAGCCTTTATTTTTGTCGAAGACATTTCTGTTGAAGCCATGCTGCAGATGGACTGTTTTGTATAGCATGCGTCCAAGTAGCTATTTACAAGTGGCACACCATACACACTGATGGTGGTAAGAGTTTGATATGTTGTCATCAGACCAGTGATCTGTGTCGAGGGTCTGAGTGAGACTATGGACAGCTTCATATCAGTAGTGACTTGAATCTCCTGATACCCTCGCATTTCAGAGAGGTCTGGGAGAGCAGACCGTGTTTAAGCCCCCCTCCTCTTCCATGAGACCACGATGCTGAAAGCACACATTAATAGAAAACATAGCTCGAAACCATAGTGTGCGTGCGTGCACGTATGCAAGTCCTCTAGCAACTAAAGGGTAGATTGTGTTTCCATGGAGATTGGAGTCTTCTCTCTGTGGCAGATTGCAGAAGTGCGAGGGCAGAGGCATCCCTCTGTTGACTCTAGTGGATTTTCATGTTTTGCACGTGTGTGAGTCACACTGATTACAGTACCTGTTCAGCTACTTTAGGCTGTCTACTGACGTAGTGCATCTTCTCTTCACAATTCACCTCCCAACCAGCAATGCTGTCCCGAGAGTTATTATTGAATGTTGAGATAGCTGCCAAAGCACCTTACTGTTATCTAGACTGAATGGAGAGTGTTTTGCTTGTTTATAAAATATTTAGTTTTAGGAATGTGATGTGTAAATACATTGGGGAAAACACACACTTCCTCCTACAGCTAGAAACCAGAAAGGCAAGAGTATATTCGTATGTGTCATTAAGCAAAACAAGATTGCTGTAGTTAACTTGACACCGTTTGTTTGTCTTAGTTGGCAATATTACTGTATCTCTATTTGCCATGTACAGATCATTCAGAACATTCAGACTACACTTATTTTATATGGTACCTGTTCGCCTTTTCCTGCCTTTAATCTAGTCCCCAACACAATTGTCCTTCTCACTATCTTATATTCTTTCTTAACCCTGGTAATGTCCTTTGGGTCAAAATGACCCATATCACTAGCTCCTTGTGGCAGATAGAAGGCGCTAAACCTAATTCTACAGCTTACACACACATATGATGTGCACTGCT
>JAODUG010000018.1:1199914-1218862 GCA_027564795.1 Aphredoderus sayanus | reverse complement strand
ATATATAAATGTCTTTTGTTATAATGAAATTAAAATAAATTGATTGTTGTCTTTCCATTGTCAGTATCCAAGATAAAGGTAAATGAAACCCACTGTACTGTGAAAGATCTGGTTCCCAATGCTCAGTATGAGCTCTGGGTAACAGCGACCAACACCACAGGTATCAGCCCAGCTAGCGAGAAGGCCCTGTACATGACAGGTAATAAACACAAAGAGTCATTCATTTTCTGACAGTTTAATATAAGTTGTTTTCCCCTTAATAGCTTTGTATAGGTTCAGAGTTTTTATTCTTAGAGTTTAAGACCAACATTAAAATGATACCCATGTCGTTTCCTCTGTCTAGTGCCCTCACCTCCCATAATCAAGCAAAGAGAATCTACCAGCTCTCAGGAGGCTGCTCTGATTCGCTGGGACTCGGGAAACAGCAATCCTGTTGACTCCTACACTGTGGAGCTCCAGGAGATTGGCACAGATAGTGGACAGAGTGGCATCACAGAGTAGGCACTTCTGTTTTATTCATTGACACATTTTACTAACACAAACAGTACATCTTTAATTGCTATTATAACTACCGGATGCACTTGGCTGTTTAACTGTTCGCCTTTAAATGAGACAAAACTGACGTTGAAGTTATAAAACAAAAACTACAAACAGTCCCAATTAGAAATTGTTGTGGCTTTATACAGTACATATTTTTGCTGCACTGTCCTTTGCCTTCTGTAATGCACAAACAAGCTTCTGTCAGTACATTTCGAGGTCCCGCGTTTGTAGAGCTGCTGACTCAAGACTTATGTCCCAGAAAATCTATTCTTAGCTTCACCTTCTACAGCAGTTCTAGTACCAGCTGGACTTTTGTTAACACAGTAGGTCATTCATTTTTATTTTACACAATTGGTCATTATATAGTCATCTGGAAGAAAGTTGATTCAATTTCTTATTTAACTCAAACCAATCTGAGATGCATGGCCTCATTCATGTTTGGAATCATTCTGCCCATACCATTAAGTGAACCTAACATTTTATTTCCCAAAGAGCCATTGTTGACAATTCAATGCATTCCACTGTGGGATAGACAAGGAATGGTGACTGAAAATGTCACCTTCTTTATTAGACCAATACATTAAAGGCTCATAGTAATGACTTTGTAGTGTCTTTATAATTTCCTCAGGTCCATTGTAGCTGTTCCCACCTGCCAATGTCTGATCCAACTGCAGACAGGAAAACGCTATGACATAACAGTCAGAGCAGTTAACATTGGCGGGCCCAGTGAGAGGAGTGAAGCCTTCGTTGTTTCTGCTACAGGTGAGCAATGTTGATCAACATGTTACTGTAGTGATAGGCATGTGATGGGGTGATGCAATGTTTGTGCTTGTGCAGGTACATTCTTTCATCTTTTGGAGGATACTGCCCACCCTTGTCTTTCCATCTCCGAAGATGGCTTCACCATGTTTTATGGTGATGAAGAGCTTCCATTAAGTGCCATGGCCTTTGATGACAACACCTTTGCTAGGTGGGTGCTAATGACAGCTATTCTTGGTGCCTATGAACCTGTTTGCCTAGATAGTACTTCCAGTCAATGTAGATGTGATGAACCAGCCTGTCCTCAAACATGCAGTGTGTATGTAGGTGTGTTGCTGTGTTGGGAGATCTGATTCCAGTGCGGGGCAGACATTACTGGGAGGTAGAGGTGGATGATGGAACAGAGTTCAGGATTGGAGTTGCATATGAGGACACCCAGAGGAACTCTTATCTTGGGGCAAACAACACTTCATGGTGCATGAGACACATCCTCACTCCAACCAGGTACCAGCCCATACACTAAACACGTCTCATAGTGCTTTATATATGTATGGCAATTGCAGTAAAAAGTATACTGAAAGATTTTCAGCTGATCCTCAGAGGTACCAATATACTAAATGGAAATTGGGACGAGATTTTTTTTTATAACTCCCTTAAGGAAAAATGTCTTTGTGCATGCCTAAGCCTATTGGAGGTAAACATTGAGCCAAAAAAAAAAAAACTATAGCACTGTTGCCATAGCAACTCTATTCTTGGAACAAAGCAGCAGGACAGTATGGTTGTCACTTCCAGCAGATTACCCATAGGCATTTCGTAATTTTTTTTAAACATTCTGCATAAATGAATAGCTAATGGTCATTGAAATTGATAGCACATACAATCCATAGGAAGATATTTTTCTTAATCAGGCCACCTATTCCTTTAAGTCAAAAGGATTTATGTATCTTAATGTGTGGTTATGGAAACAAATTCATACTCCTTACTTAGGCACAAGTATGAATTTCTGCACAACGGATGGAGCCCTGACTTGAGAATAACTGTGAACCCAGTACGTATAGGAGTCAACCTGGACTACGATAGGGGAACTTTGTCCTTCTTCAACGTGGATCTGGAACAACACCTCTACACCTTTCACTGCCACTTCCAACATTACATACACCCCTGCTTTGCCCTGGACAACCCAGGAGCTCTCACTGTTCACAATGGCATTGAGGCCCCCAAGTACACACTTACCCTGATATAATTAACCCTTGCCAGATGATATTAACCTAGTATGTAATAGGTCATAACCTACTATGTATGCATGCATGTATGTATGCAATATGTCATAAACAACCCCTTCATTTCGAGTTAATACAAAATGAAATCTTACATCACAAATCTATTAAAAAATAAGTTTTCCAATTTGTTTTTATTACAGTATTCCATGGGAACAGGCAAACACCATTTTCCAAGATAAGAAAAAAGTTCCACTGAATCTTACAATATGTATATTTATAGCATCAGCAACTATTTCAATGCAGTTGATGAAAATCCACCCAAAATTAGGGCCTCTAATGGACAAAATATGTTTGAGAATTACAATAAAAAGGGGGCATTAATAAAACTGTCACAGTAGCTATACATCTGCAGTCTTGTTTTAGGGACCTTTCCGAGCTGTGTTGACGGACATACGTTGGGCTGGTTGGGGGGGGAGGGTGTGGTGGGGGGAGGGTTATGAGTTAGCACTCTTACTGCTGCGTGTCCTCTCCTCTTCTTCATCAGAGGAGTCTCCTCCGTAGGGCACCAGCCCTGACGTGTCCTCCAACACTTTGGGCTTCTTCTCACACGCCACCTGCTCAACACCTGTGAGGACACATTATAATGCGACAGACAGGAAGTAGGTAGAATGAGGGGGGAGAGAGAGAAGGACCGCCCCAACACCATTGCGGAGCCCCCACGGTGGTTTGGAGTTGGTTTGATCCACAGCCAGGGGGAAGATATCAAATGAAACGGCAGCAGAGCACACATCCATAACAGGCAGGTCCAGGGACATGTTGAGAGAGAAAACAAGGGAAAGACAAAAGAACATATACAGAAGGAGTGTGTTAGTGGGTTCCACCAGCTGATGGAGTCACACAGGTCTCCACTACGCTCCCATTACTCCTCAGGGGGAGAGAAGCCCTTCGGCACAACACACGACTCCATAGAAAATGTCCAACTAGTGGGATCACAGAAGCGCGGAAGATATGTATATACCCGTTGGTGCGGTGTTGCTGGGCAGAATGGCTGGGGTGTCCGTCTCAGTCTCTCTTGGCCTTTTGCGTGCAGCAGGGACAGAGGCTGCTATGGGTAGTGGAGGAGGTGGTGGCATCAGCAGTCTGTAGATGGAAAGCACAATAATTAGTTGCTGCACATATGCATTACATATAGTAGGATTGTTTAGAGGAGTAGTTGGTAAGAGCTGGCATCAGTATTTAAAACCAGCGGGGGCGTTTCCATATGTAGTTTTGACATGCAGAATTCCTGATCATAATTGGCAGTAGCTTCGTGAAATCATCCTCATCCCCCCCCAAGCTCCAGTTTGATTTCACCACGAGTAACTGTGTGGAAGCCTTCAATTCAGCGGCAAGCTAAAAGTCTTTCCTAAGATGATGATATCAAGAAATGTATCTGCTGACTGCCATTCCCACAATTACAAGCTATTTACAATGACTTCCCTCGAGAAGGTCAGTACAGCGACCTTTATCAGCAATGTTTGTAAAAGCCCCATCTTGAGAAAAAGATCGAGCTGACAGAATCCCTATATTATCATGACACCAGTAAATAGTATTGTAATTCTTTATAGTGCTTGTAACAATTATATACGTAAAAACAGTAAATTTTTAATTATATACTAATTGTACAAGGACTTCGTAGCACACAACTGTTTGAGCCTCCATGTCATTTTAGTAAGCACACGACAGTTTGTCTGTGGCTGCACTTGTAATATTGGGACTGGCTGTCTTTCCTTAAAACCATTAAGCAAAAAGCTAACAAATGCACAAAAGCATTTGATGCATTTTCTAATTGAACCTTTATGTATTAGAGTTAACGTAGCACCTAATTCTTCTAGGCATTCATTCAGCTTTATGTCAGAGTTTTGTTTAACAGGAAGATGTGTAAATTGTCAATAAATACTGTGTGATGGTTAATGTATACATTATCTAAATTGTTTAAAAAATGTTTGATTGAAACGCATTAGAACCGGGGCGACAGTGGTGCAGTGGTTAGAGCAGGGCGACAGGTGATCGAGAAGTTATTGGTTCCAACCCCGCTAACTCATCACCAAGTGTCAAGGTGTCCTTGAGCAAGACACCTAATAGTAACTGCTCCCGGTGGTCAGGTGGCTCGTTGCATGGCTGACACCACCATCAGTGTATGAATGTGTGTGTGAGAATGGTGAATGTGAGGCAATCAAGAACAGCACTTTGAGTGGCCAGTAGGTTAGAAAAGCTCTGTATAAATGCCTTTAACCGCCTTTGTCAAATGCTTTTGAATTGAGGAGTGCCAGAATAATACTCAGTCAAACTGGAGCTTGTGAGAAGATGAAAGTATCAACACTTGCATTTTACATCCTATAGTCATACAATCTTGAAAGAACTACTTACAAGCTGAAAGTTGCTGAAAGCATACACAACATGCACATAGTGCATACATTCATGCACACAACCTCCTAGCTTGGCATCGCTGCCTCCTAGTGGACAGATTACACGCTTTCAAGTGGTAGTGTGTAATTTCTGGCCACAAGTGGGTAGACTTGAGCCAGCACAATGCATGATTGAAATGTATCACAGTATGTCTGCATTGTTGATGCTTGCAGACTGGTATTACAACTGAATGGAGATGCAGCGATTGCTAAACGTAGGTGTGTTCAGTATGCGTTTTAAATTTTGTTATGCTCAATCCACTTGAAATGTTGCTGAACTTCACCAGTAGTATAAAATGCGCAGAAACAAGGATCAGTTCTAAAAGCTCACCACGTAGTAAATGTTCCAGCCACTGAGTGCACCATTAGTGTTTTTCAAGCAAGAGAATGAATGGTAGTTGGAGGTAAAATGTTATTTATGAAAACAAGTCGTATGGACAAACCTTTCTGCTCCTTTCTCCTCTGCAACACTGGAGGCAGGAAGTGAGGGCTCCTGATTAACCAGGGCCTCTGAGGAGCTGCTGGTAGGCTAAATATGGAGAAAAAAAGAGAAGATATTGTTACAACCATCAGAAGACACACATGGAAGTATGGGTTGAAAAATACAATATGCCAAATAGTGTGCATAAAAGAAACTCACCTGGTCTTCCTCTGCCTCCTCCTGGAAATGACGTTTTGGACTTCCTGACTCTGGGGGGCTGGTTGAAGGTCCCTCTGACTCCACTGTGTCACTGCTCCCTGGATCCTTATGCGGAATAGAGACATGCACACATGGGATGTTGGTATTGCAGGATATTGAAACAGATACAAACGAACCAATGGGCTCTATAGATCTGCGGTGTCCTAAAAAAACAAAAGCTGCAGATTATTATGATTGGACACTTTGACATTAACCTCTCAGAGGCAATACACTGTGGGATCCATACCTGGACCAAATAGGGGTGTGGTTTCCTAGGACACACAGGATACTGAACCATTGCCTGAGAAGATTGAGGGTTTGTCGACAGGTTAGAATGACTTGGGGGACCATTTGCATTACTCCAATAACCACTGGCTCCTGGGTACGCTGAATAGCTGCCAGCATACCCATTTGCTGGGTAGTTATACCAGGATCCCTGGCTAGAGTAATTGCTATTAGGTGGAAATCCATGTGCTGCGTATGCTGAAATGAAAGTATAGAACATGGAGTTAATAGCATATTTTATAAGGGTTGACAACACAGGGTTTATGAAATCTGACCTACTATTCCAAGCTATTGTTGAGCCACCAAAGACGTCAGGGAAGGATTAATTACCACACGGAGAATTCATTAACATAGCTAGTATCTCATGGGTGCACACTGGAAATGCGTCTTCAGTGAAAAGGTGTGAAGGAATACTTACGTTGGGTGGAGCCTGTGGCTGTGTAGACGGACACCATCCGGGCGTGTTCAGCTCTCACCTGGAAAACAGGCAGGGAACACACACACAATTATGTAAGTAAATATGACTTCTTCTGAGTTAACTAGCTTTGCAGCTTTAAACTGCTAGAGATTGTAGATTAGATCCAGTGCACCCAAAACCTCTCTCTGGAGATCAGGTGGTTCACACTACCTTTTTACTCTTGGAGGTGGGTATCAGTGAAAACTATACCCTTGAATAGTTCCACCTTCTTAAACCTCCGTTGTCATACAATTCAGGTCAACCTCACTTTAATTGTTACAAAACGTATTAACTTACAGTTTCTAATAAACTCTCAGTGAGCTTCTTTGCTCCCTCCAATCCAGCTGCATTTGGGTGGCTATAAAAAATAAAAATGTAGAGTTAAGGTAAGTGAAATAGACAACAGAAAACTAGCAGGGAACAAAATGTTTGTAAAATGAATCCGTAAAACATTACCTTATGTAAACATAAAGTGGCTCAAAGGACTCTCGTTTTGATGCTTGCTCAATGTAGCCAGAACCCTTTCCCCTGAGGAAGACTCGCGCGCCAGTTTCTGTCTGGATGTGACCCAGGTAAGTACCCCCTGGACCCTCAACCTTCTCCTTAACATTGAAAGAGGGCAATGCCTGGTCCAGACCCACAAAGATCTTTGTGTGCACAAAATTCTGTGAAGATAGGAGAGTTGTAAACTCGAGTTCCAACACAATATGTAAATCAACCATCTCCATATAACAGCAGCTTTGTAAGCAGATGCAGCAACCCTAGCCTCTTTTCTCTAGGGCCAGCATTGTTCTCTCTGCTACATAATGTTGGAGGTGGGTATCAGTGATGGCTATAGTCTTTATTAACCTCACTTTCTTAACCTCCATTAGGTGATTTATAGTTTATTTACTTTGACACAATCAAGCAGAAATGCAAATATACTTGGGTTCAACAGTCTTGAAAACTTCATCATCATTAACGCAGTTCATGTAAAAGGAGGATTGTTAAGCTATTGTTAATTGTTCAAAACATTTAGCTCAATATTTAGTCTTCTAAATAAGGACATTTCATTTTTTTTAAATCATACACACTTTCAGAAACAAAAATAAGAACTATTGAGAGTACTAAAGTACTATTTTGCCACTTGCTTTGTGAATTTGGAGTGTGCCATATAACTAATTTAGTTAGTGTAGAAATAGTTCAGTGCAAACTAATTAGTGTAAGGGTTTGGAAAATATTATACAACTACAATTTAATATAAAGTAAATTAAATCTAGGACAAAAAGTTGTTGGCTGGGGCTTTGAGGTTATTCAACAGGTTTTTGGTTGTGACTCCTAAACTAAAAGTACAGTTATTGATGCCCCACTAGATTCTATAGTATGGCACACAATCATCTGTGCCATTCTTTGGATGCCCTTCAAAATAAAATGCATGTAGTCCTTTACCCCTGTGTGTGGAGCAGCAGGACGGTGTCCCTGGGTCGGTGCCGAGTTAGCGTTGTGCATACGAGGCGTTGCTGATGGGATGACAGGCCGGGCAGGCTGGGGGTAGAGTGTAAGAGGGGGCATCACAGGAACCTTCTGCCCTCCTGATGCTGCCAATGTTCTCAACAAATCCTCTGAAATTATCTCCTTTATCCTCATTACAGCCTCTGAGGTGGAAACAGCACAGAGTGGATGCCAGATAAATACTGAGTGCCATCATCTTTTCATGGGGAAACTAACAGTATCGAGCAAGATTAAACTTACTATTAACCTGTTCCTGGTTCTTTCCCTGGACGTGTAAATACAATGGTCTTACGCTAAAGAAAGAAAACAAATTCAAATGACATGGCCAACACAAAGTATTTATACCTACCACAATAATTGTATTATTTTATTCCAGTACAAATGACAACGATGGACAATGCTGAAACCTATACAGGTTATTTTACCGGAATGAGCTACATAAACTGCCAAATGTGTAATACAGTTCAGGTCACATCTCCACTAAATACACACACTAAAGGAACACCCCACATAACTAAAAATGTATAAATCTATGCACAATATTTACAAAATCTTTAGAGAATCATAACTTCTGGATTGTGACAAAACATTTGATAAGAGAAACGTGCATGATATAACTTGGGGAAACACTTGCAGGATTCCCCAACCCTGGTCCTTGGGGCCCACTGCCCTGCATATTATAGATCTCTCCCTGCTCCAGCACACATGATTCAAACAAATGGGTCGTTATCAGGGCTAAGAGTTTGATAACGAACCATTCATTTGAATCAGGTGTGATGAAGCAGCGAGGGCAGTGGTTCCTGAGGACCAGGGTTGGTGAACCCTGCTTTAGTGGACTCATTTTCTCAGTATATTGACTGAAGCCAGGCAACTCATACTCAGAATATGGCGCTCTGCCATCAGCATATAGATAGCAAATGTACATTTTAAGTAGTGACATGATGACTGGCATATGCAAGAAAATAACTATTGATAATCTATACGCAAATTATAAAAATACATACACGGCTTTGCCCCTCGTCTCTGCATCAGCCATGTAGTGACCTTTTGTTGAGACTACTGCTCCGCTGAACTGACGGATCTGGAAAGGAGGACAGTAAAAATTATCTTCAAGGCAACAAGCTACATTTGTTTTAATATCAGACACCAGGGAACTCACATTTATTTTGCCAAGTTATTCATAAAAAAGAAAAAAAACAACTGTACCTCTTCTTGCGTTTTGCCTTTTGTTAGCAGGTCCCTACAATTTATTGGCACATCATTTATGTCCACCTCTGTGACCACTGTCTCTTCTATAGTAGTGGACGCCATCACATTTTGAGGTGCCTGAAAGAAGCGTCACATGAAATGTGTCACATGAATTACACACGTTTGTCTATTTACACATAAACAATGACATTAATGAAGTTTGGAATCACCTTTGCAAGTAGTGGTGGGGGAGTCAACAGTTTTCCCTTGGCCATTAACATGGCATTGATTTTGGCAGCCATGGCTGCAGCCATTTCAACTCCTCCCTGAGGTGCTGGCTTGTCCCAGCAGCCAGCAGCGGTAGGTGCTGTGGGCTGTTTTGTACTAAGTGTGGTGTTTGGGCTTGTAGTGGAGGGTGCTGAGGCACAGACAGCATTTCCATCACTACTCGGCTGCTGTACATCTACACCCTGTTTACGCTGTGCAGGCTGGTCCCATCGGCTGGTTAGGCACCTGATCATAAAACATATTGGACACACAACAGTGGTTTATAAATGCCATTTGCTATATATGTCTGTCAGCCATTCTTAAAACACAAGAAAGCTTTTTCAGAAACAAATGCTTCTATTTCTACGTTCAAGTTCTATTTGTTAACCGTTTGAGATGCAATTGACTAAATAATAATCTTGAGTGAGGCATTTAATTCCGTTTTGGTCGATGTTCTGATTGTTTGAAGTCAAAGAAAAATAACAAATTTTTAGTTAATCTCTATTTCAATCTTTAACCTGTCCAGGGGAGGGATTGTTTTCTATGAAAACAATAAAAACAAGAGTATTTTTGTATGCCTGACTGTGGCCTACTACTAGTTAGATTATGACTGTCTTGTATTACATGTGACAAATGTCCTATTGAAAAACAAAAAGCATGTTTTCACGGCACTTAAACATAATTTTTTTTTACAGTTACCCTCCCCACTTTGGTTTGCTGGCAACTGCGTTAACGTTATGTCAAGAGCTACTGTACGGTACGGTTAAGTGCTGTAACGTACCAGTACGTTAAGAGCCAAGAAACATTTCGATCACTTGTCAACTTTATTCTTTCAAAATTCAGAATACAGGTGACACAATTTCAAGGAAACATAATGGTGGTGCTTTATATGAAAAATTGAATATTGGCATATCAACGATTAGTCGCTATCTATCATTCATAGCAGGCCTTGCTAATAGCTAACCTAGCTAACACCAACTAGCTACCTGGCTGGCGGGCTAACATAAAATGGAAAGTCACTATAGTAGTGTTCCTGTTAACAAAACTTCCATGGGCGGGGGAGTTGACCTGAAAACTTACGGTGTTTGTCCAGTCATTCCCGAAGACATAGTATCACTTTACAAAACCTGCATTAAAACAATGCTAACTAAAAGTCTCCACAATTAACATTAGCATCTACACGGCACTGTAAGCGAGGAAGTTGTCTTCACGACATGTCGCAAAGCCTTTCCGGAATTCAACAAGGGAACGTGGAGGGTGGAGCCGAGCGCCCATTAGCGCCGTGCCACCTAATATAGTTCTATGGGTGCCACTAGTGCCACGGGTGCTGCTATGGGTTGTTGCACGCAAATATCAACATCATTGAGTCTAAACGTATTTCACATACTTGTAATGAATGAAAGGTATGGCATATGGACATCAACCATGAAGGCCACTAGTAGTAGGCTATAGGTCATGTAAACGCTAAACGTTTACATCAAACGTGCAATGCACTAGAAGAGATAAAATACCATAGTATGTAGCCTAATTATGAGGGTTTTTTTTAATGTAAAATTCAGTTTTGCATCAATATTGTTGAATTTTACATTTTACTTAAGGATACAAACTATCCTTATTGAAGCTGAATCTTGCCCTACATTTTCAGTGGTATGGCTATTCAGTCATATGGGCTCTTTAAAAAGATGTCAACAAGATAATATCCTATACAAATGTTAAATAGCTAGGCTATAAATGATGATTAGGTGTGACCCCCCTCGTGTCAAGGTGGTTAGAATATGAAATAAATAAATTGCCAACTCATAAATTACAATACGTTATATTTCATTGATGAATTTCTAGATTTTATTTTGTTTCCCCCATTCCTTCAGACCAAGAAGTGAATCAGAAGAAAATAAACAATTCCCCTGATTGAGTGTACATTTGTCATAAGAGAAAACAAATATAACATGGTCAATACCTTATCAACCAACCACTATTTGCTTAGTTGTTTGCATTTTATATAGGCCTACTGCTTAAATAGGAAATATTCTTAATACGCCATCGTTGTTAAACATATATTAGTATCCTAATCTGAATCTGAAACCAACCTTGGACAGAAGTTGTTCCCTGGGTCTGTGCATAATGATCTTGAACATGTGGCCAAAATAGAATGATGTTTGCCAAAATCAAAGCAAGCTGGCCTCTATGAGACTGGTTTAAGACAGTGATAGACAATCCTGTAATCCACATATTTCTAAACCATTTACTTATCTGCATAAATGTAAAATACCTCTTCAGGATTATCTAATTCACATGTATTCAGATAGAGATAACTGGCTGATCTCATTCGTTGTAAATCCAGTGTAAAATGCATTGTCTATAAAAATATTGAGATTTACTTGAACACAACTTTTGACTATGTTATAATAAAAACTCCAGATGTCCGTTGCAGTTGCACAGTGGGATGTACTGTATAAATATTGTATAAAATAAGGCAGTCTTTTCAGTAGGACAAACCAGATACAAAAATTTCTGGGAGGAAAAAAAAAACTCTTTCAAGTCCAAAATGTTTTCACATATTTCTGCTGTTGTCAAATGTCAAGCGGTTTACAGCATTAAATCAAGAGTGAGGGATTGCCGCAACAATGGAAACACCCACGGACACTCACACACAGACAGATAAACACAAACAGACACAGACACAGACAGAACAGGTTATATATCCACATACAGACAAACTCTCCTGGTGATCAACAATAGCTCAGCTTATTCTCCAATGCAAAATCACTGAGACAAATAACGTTTCTCATATTGTTTACAGTGCAATAAAAAGGTGTTCATTCAAACTTGTACTGTACTTTTGATAATAAAAAAAATGTCATAACCTTAATGTGTCATGTGAATAACATCTGTGGACAAGACTTAGAGTTATAGTAATTTTTGTCTTAATCAGCTTTGGCTTTCCTCTCTTCATATTATTTATTTATTTATTTATTTATTTATTTACTTACTTACTTACTTACTTACTTGCTATGCCATATATATATTTTAGTACAGACAATATGGAACATCTAGACTAAATTAATATACCAAATCTGTAATTAGTTACCTATAATTATGATGTTGAGGTTTGTTGTCTCTAACCAGTGGCCTTAAAGTTCCACTCCCTGAACCAGCAAGAAAATATCTCAACCCATTTATCTCATATGACAGCTTTGTGTCGAACATCTTCCTTGCCAAGAATAGTGGATGTGTTTCTGAAGGACAGACACACACACAAAAAAAAAATCAACATACAAAAACAAACTGAAGAAAAGCGGTGGAGTGTTGTTATATGGTGCGGCCTGTAGGGATAAAAGAGCAAAATTCTGCTTTGCTATGAGCAGTAGGACGGAGGCCCAAGCTGGTGTGTCAGACGTGGTTTGAACTTCTGCATCATATGACCACACCTCCAAAGAGTTTTCAAGTTTCTCCTAAGAGAACACAGAGCACAGAGCAGAGCGAAAATCCCAGTCAGTTATAATCTATCAGTTGACAAAGTTTTAGTCAGACGGCATCATCCGCTACACTGATAGAGAGGGCTTTTTTGCCTGGAGGCCTCTAAGGACCTTGTCTCAGTCATGTCACTTGACTGGCTACACTGCCAATGCCCAATAGGCACTAGACGTTTAGAAGGATGTGTTGTGTCCATTTGGCCATCCATTCCTCTGTTTGTTGCAGTTCCCACATTGTGACAGTGTTTGTCAGCAGTTGCGCAGCTAGTTGTCAGGCTGTCCTTAGTATCTGTATAGACTGTCGCGAAGACCCGGCGTGCTACAGAAGCAGGAGAGTGAAGGCCGCTGAGTTGGTGGGGGGAAAGGCGACCCAGGAGAGAGAGGACAGAAGAGCCGTGGCATAGTCCCAGAGCCCAGGACTGAACATGTACAAACAGCTGCTACTCCGGGGGAGGTCGCAAACTGTGCAGCTTTCTTTCATCCAGGCCTTTCCAGTATTTGAAGTTGTTGTCCAGATGCTGCATAAGGTTGGGCAGGTCTGCAAAAGCTAGAAACACAACACAATAGAGTTAGAAGGCTCAGTCAGTACCATGGACTTGGTATTGCATGTTTACACTATCCATTCTTACCATCCCATGCATCAAACATGTCTGTGATGAAGTAATCTATGAAGGAAATCTGGGACTTGGGGATGCTACAGGTGTTTCGGTCAAACACGGGCATGACGACTGGCAGACCCTGCCTTTTCTCCTCATCTGTCTGTACCAGAGACAACATAAAAAAGGTCATGTAGTGTGGCATGAGCTTTCAACCGCCGTCAGGACAGCTGTCACTGCCCAGCTTCTGCAGGAGACTCCAAGACCCACCTAATTTAAAATGTGTGAAGTGATAAGCTAGCCCCGATTACTAATGTTGCTATTCTACTACAAGAATGTGTTTACTTGCTATAATGTCAAACGTGCCAATTCTAAAGTAGCTTGGATAAAATGTATACTGTACAGTGCGCACAAACCCAATATACAGATTTAAACAGACCGAGTGCCACTGCCTGCACAATCCATCCAGGTGAGAGAATCATGTTTGCTTCTCTAATCACCTGTGCAAAATATTCCTCGGAAATGCGACCAGCCCACTCTATGCAAAGCTCCTGTGGCCTGCATGGATTAGAGATGTCCGCACACTTAATCAGCATCCGCTTGACAAGGATCCGATTCTCTGGGGAAGTCAGGATGCTTTTAACAGATTCTTCATCACCATTTCCCTGAAAATAATTGCAAATATAAAGTGTGATAATCGTCTTTCTGAAGAGAAATTCACAAGCTCCAGAAGCAAGTGTCTCTGATCCTATGATTTATGCCTTAAAATACCAGACATCTTTGATAAGGCCCTGCTGAGCATTCCACACGTAGATGAGAAAGATGGTACCAACTTGTAAAATTCTCTATCCACAGATCTCCATGCCCAGGCTACAATAGTTAACAAGTCCCCTAAATGAGTATAATCCTTCAAGCCAATATGCTACCGTTGTTTGTTTTGGAATAGGATGCGTTTGGCAAAATGAGGCTTGTTTATCTAAAGTACATTATGCAGTATGTGCATTTCTACAATTCTAGAAAATACTTTCCCTATAATACTACGGTATACGTCATTGAAATAATAATATAATTGATTTTACTCTATTCTCACCCCATTTTCCTCCAGTGCAGCCAGTGGCTTGTTGATGCTGTTGACAAATTTGTTGACATGTTCAAAGTGTTTGGTCATCTCAGTTGCAAGCACCATATCAATGATGGCCTGTCGTAGGGTACGATATTCATTCCTAGAATAGCCAACAGAGGCCAACAGAAATCAACTGGTGAGAGACAGAAAACAGATACAAATACAAAACAGAAAAAAGGAGGGAAACAAAGGCAGAGTGAGATGACAGTGTAGTAAATAGCATTGAGGCCCAAATGAACGGTTCTCCTCTGCTGAGTGCATTGACAACAGAGATGAATGGTGGCATTGTTCACCTACCCCCACTGAGGATAACAGTGCATGTGAACCATTCTCCTTTGGGACACAAAACACATTTTTCACACATGCACACAACACATATTACCTTCATCTACAATGATGTACTGTATTCTACATGTGTAATTCAGGTCAGTATTATACAAAATAAATCTCTTAAATGTCAATAATCAAAGATTCTACAGTATATCAAAAACAGAAAACACTGAAAGCTTAAAGGGGACAAAGTAAATGTTCAAATGTTCAAACCATGAAATAGCTCATCAAGAACACAGCTAGTATAGAGACTGTAGCGGGTGGAAGTCACATTGAGTTAACAACAAGCACCAAGTGTCAACAATACCCGCCTACCTCTCCATATTCTTGAAGATGTTGCACTTATCGTCTCGTGTGGTGATCTGGAAGGCCAGCGCTGCATGGTGGCTCTCTAGCACAGCTGTGTCATTGTACAGGATGGCGAGCTCGCTTCCTGCATTGCAGAGGAAGCTGTTGGTGCGACCTGGGTGATCGACATCATGGACCGTGGCAGCAATGAGGGCCGCCACCTCATCAATGGGGTCTAGGCTTTGCTATTACAACAAATGGCACACAGATTCATTCATTCATTCATTAACAAATTAGATTAATACACAAATATGAAATAATAAAATACTGGCAGCTTTACACAAACGGTTACAAGTTCACCCTTTTTGTTATTGTTTCTAGATTCACCTTGAAAATCAGTCATTACCAGTAAGACGTGATTCATTTAGCAATACAACAGAGCTCCATGCTGTCTAGGGAGGTTTAGCATGGCCAAAGAATTGTCTGAATCTAACCATAGAATACATTGCCTAAGCAAATGAAAGATCCATTCCCAAAGGTCGGAAATACAATAGAAATAGTTTGGTAGTCATCTAAGGTGACGCACATGCTCAACTACTTACTGAGCCACTGACACACATTGGCTGCACCCCTACTAAGAAAGACAATGTTAAGGAAGGATACCTTACAATTGGATAATGGCTCAACAAAGATCCTGCCAAATTGTTGGTCTATTTGTACACGGGTAACCAGATGATAACACCTACACTAATAAACTCATTTGAAATACCGTAAGACAATTCCCTATCACATTGTCAATTTATTTTCATGACCTTAACAAAAGGGCAAGTGAGTGACTCAATACTGGTTGCACCACCTCTGACGCAAGTGTTGGCCGTTGACAATGTTCTCAAAGCCGAGAAAGCAAAAGTGGAAAACACTGTACGTAAAAAATGTGTCTTTTCTACACAAGTTGTGAATGCTATTCTCAGTCAGTTTACCTTGACCCTCTCCTTGCACAGGAAATATGCTGTTGCATGCAGGACGTCAGCAGCATGGGAGGAGTTGTGGTAAGAATTGCTGGAGTGATAGTTGGCTTCGATCACTTGTAGCCAGGAGCGCAGTGTGGTCTCTGGGCAGTTCAGGAACTCGCAAACCCCAAAGCGAGAGAAGGTCTTCAGGCCCAAGTAGGTCAAAGGCCTGTGGGAGGATGTGGCACTGGGGTTTAACACTACAGTGTATCTCTCCATGCAGCTGACGTTCCACAAAACTGCATGGAGCTTCAAAGAAAAAATTGGTCAAATGTTCCTCAGCAGACTGTTTTGTCGCTTCACCGTTTCATGGTAGCGCCCTCCAGGTTGAAGATGTCAAAGTCCCACGAGTCCTCATTCTCCATGGTCTGGGCTATACCAGGTGGGATGTCATTTAGTGAGAGGGGAGTGGTCAGGTGGCTTGGAAGATGCGGTTCTGTTTTTTTTTTATTAAAAAGAGGGAGCAATTTAAGGACCAGGGGCCGGTTGCACAAAACACCTTAAGTTATAAATGTTCCTTAAAGTCCGAGATAAGGTTTCCTTACAATAAAACCGGTTGCACAAACCACACTTATGTATTCTCCTTAAGGTTTCCTTAAAATGGCCTATTACTATTTAAAGTCGTCTCCTTAACCTTGGTGTTATAGCATAAGGAGTCCTTAAAGCATTACACATAAGACCTTAGCAATTAGAATAAGGATAAAAGTGTAAGGTCCTGGGCACGGATAGACGTCTGTCTGCATTATCGCAGTTGTACCACATCTTTTTATTGCACTATATACTGTGTATAATGTGACTCAAAGAATGGCCTTCTTGGATACTGTTATTGTTCCTTACTGCCTATCACCCCATTTGTTTTGCTCTTTTTTTGTCCTGCTTACAGACTGAACTGTCGGCGTTGAAGAGCTAATCAACAGCTAACAGCTGTTAGCTATTTGTGTTTGGCATCCGCAGCTGTCTGTTTGCTCCTGTGTTTTTTCTCCCTCTTTATCTACCACTCTAGTATCCCCAGTCTCTGTCCTTTACTTGCTTACGCTAGATTGTAAATCCAGTCGGCATTGAACTGTGAGGAACTAACCAGGTTGGCCGCTAGCTATTAGCCAGTAGCAACAACACGATCGTCATCGAAAGGCAACGCTAATACTGAGCTACGTAAGTATGGCTTCTTGTTCCTTGTGTACTTTGTTGCTAGAGAGGTTGTCTCTAGCAACTCTAGTCTCTAGTTGTGCTAGAGAGACGTGTTTGTCAACTAGAGAGGGATAATGTAGATTTAGGGCACTGCTGATAGCGTGGGCAGTAGCGTGCCTACTACTCCTGTTAGCGAGGTCCAGGGGAAATCCTGCACACTAGTAATAGCTAGGTGACTCCGTTGTTTACCAGAGGGCAGAGCACCCGACGAAGAGCAACAGGAACATGAGCCTGACACTAGCTACTCTAAGATAGTTATACATGTCGGCAGTAATGATGTGAGGATGAAGCAGAGGTCAGAAAGAGTAACATAGCTAGGACTTGTGACCTCGCCTGAACGATGTGTCAGCATCGATTAATTGTCTCTGGGCCCCTACCAGTGAGGGGTAATCTTAAAGAAATACAGTAGGTTAGTCTATCTAAACCGGTGGCTGGTTCAGAGAGACTAACCTACTGTAGTCTAACCAATGTAGAGACAAGGGATTCCTATTTGTAGATAACTGGCCCTCTTTCTAGGGCAGACCGTGCATGTTCAGAATGGACAGATTACATCCCATGGATGAAGGCGTCATTACTCTTTCTAGAAATATAGATAGATGTATAAACCAGGCTTGACACACCACTTTAAATCATGCGTGGGTACAGGATAGGACATTCTTAGAGGGTTCGAAGTCTGCTAGTTTAGAGAATAGGGGGCAAGCACTCAGTGTACATCTCAGCAATACATACTCAGATGATGTACAGTCTTATACTTTGTAAGATGAGGAATTACAGTGAGAATGCTACTTCTGGCAGCAGTAACATTTGTACAGGCAATTCATCAAGCTCTCATATACCTACTTTATTAAGATTCCGCCGTAAAGTAAATACATTTAAATGCAAGCGTTATCCAAAACAATGTTAAAACTCAGAAGGACATGAAAGGGAGGGACATAGGGACATTCATTAAAAATGACTCCAGAATTTTGCATGTTGGCCTCATTAATATCAGATCATGCTCCTCTAAAGCTATTTTAGTTAATAACTTAATTAGAGACCATAGATTAGATAGGCCTCTGCGAAACATGGCTGAAACCAGATGAATTCTTACCACTAAATGATGCATCACCACCACAGAGTTATGTTAGGTCGCATGTTGTGTGTACGTCCAAAAAAGGTGGGGGGTTGTGTGGATTTACAACTCTAATATTGATTTAAATCCCAAAGTTAATAAAATGAATTCATTTGAGGTACTTGTAATGCGGTCATCAAGCTTCGAACCTATTTATTTAGCTGTTGTATATCGCCCCCTGGACCGTACGCTGAATTTCTAGATGCATTTTTTAAATTTCTTTCCGATATTGTAACATAACGATAATATATTAATCATAGGAGATTTTAATTTTCATGTTAACTGCCCATCTGATCCCATTACTAAAGCTTTTATGAATATTATTGATACTTTCAGCTTTTCCCAAAAAATACATGAATCAATGCATAAAAATTGTGGGAAAAAAACACTACTGACCTTGTTTTAGTCAGGGGCATAGATGTCAGTAACGTGGCGGTATTATCATACACATCTGCATTGTCCGACCATTATTTAATTAAATTCCAAATTTCGATAC
>JAODUG010000018.1:1175221-1190992 GCA_027564795.1 Aphredoderus sayanus | reverse complement strand
TGAACAACTTGGTTTATTTCTTCTTATGTTTATGGTCAGGCCTGAAAAGGTTGAGAACCAGAGTATTGGTAGAAAACAACGGCACTCAGTAAACAAACACTAGGCTGCCCGTACCTTTCCTTTCCGTATGCAGGAGTTTATCGTTTCAAGGAGGTCAGGCTTATTCTTTTCACTTTTAGGCACTTCTAAAATCTCCTTCCCAATCAGCTCGCCCTGCTGGTAGCCCATGATGGACTCGTAGGCAGGGTTCACGTACTGCAGGGGAGAAGAGGGAAAGGTCAGCCTCAGTCAGTGCAGGAGTATGGGGCTGCTGTGGTCAGCCCATGCAATGGGACGGGTTTCATCTGGTTTGCTATGGTGACCCTAATGCAAGCCCAATGCACTTCCAGATATGTTGGGACATTTATCACATACTCCATGGAATTCACAGATGCCTTTTATACTGTATGTGAGAACAGAATGTGCTATTAACACAGCCTAAAATGCTTTGTGGTCTGCTGAACAAAAGGAGCCATTGAGAATGAAAGCATACTGCTATCATCACTGAGATAAGGATCACAAGACATCAGCAGGCGCTAAAAAAAGGAGAGGTCTAGAATATACTGTAAGAACCAGAGAGACAGGCAGACACACATTGCAGGCTAAATGCTACAGTATAAGGATGCAGTCTATTGGAGTCTGCACCTGAATGACCTGATCTTCAGAAGTGATCTCTATGGCCTCTTGGCTTTGTTCCAGAGCTGTGAAAATGGCGTTGCCAGCCCTTGAACAGGGAGAGTTGGAGACAGATTGAACACACTCGTTACCACACAAATCAAACTTAAAGCTGGACAGATCAGCAGATCAGCTTAAATAATGACATCACCAAATACATTTCCCCATGGCTGATTAAAACTGTGGCTATTTCTATGTTATATTTATTAAGACAATAATGATCTAATGAACTCCGGCGACTCATTTTGCCATGGGTTTGAGGTCTCCATTCGCTTCTTATTCTTACCTCAGTTTGAACTGCGCCCGCAATTCTCCATGTTCTAGCTGTAGCAGCTCATTGTAGCAGGCCATCATATTGGCATTTTCCACATATCTCTGTAGGTCAGAGGGCAACAGCAAGCAGCGTTTCAAATGGATGCTAACATAGGTTACAGTACATGCTGATAGTGGTTCATGCTAGCTCAATGGGTGTGTGTGTGTGTGTGTGTCCTAAGCAAACACAAATTTACACAAGGATTTCACATCTTGATAGAAGTGTTGACCATTGGAATAGAAAGGATTCGTATTGGCAAGGGGAGCATGCATGCGAACAGACACACACAAACTGTTACTCACCCTATTAAAGCCAGCATTGATCAGAGGCATCACAGAGGCCTCCTCTCTGTCTGGCCTTCAAAAAGAGAACACGTGTAAAGCACCCAACGTTCCCCACATCAAGGAAAATAGAAAAGAATCATATGACAAAGCTCCGGGCCTCTGCTGAATCAGGCATTCTGATGCTGATCCCAGTCCTAATCATTAACACTAACAAGACCCTGTGATGAAGACAGCAAGACAGCGAGCAAAGGGAGAGGGTCAATGAGTTGTACATACCTTTTCACTACAGCGACTATCACAGTGTTTTCTGAGGAGCTGACCGCTCTAATTGACCTGAATGTAAACAGAGGGAGCCATTTAGCCAGGGAGCAGGCTGGTGGAAAAGCCCATGGCATCAAATCAATGTTTTTTTCACGCTCCGATTCTCCCAGGCAGGCAGAGACCAGTGGAGCAGCTCTGTGAGCGAGGCTAGGCCTCTGAAAGAATGCAGTGTACAGTGCAGCTCATGGGCTTGTGGTTTTCCCCAGCCAGCGGTTATAAAGGCCCTTTAGTTCTCCACTGGAAGGGGGAGAGGCTGTGCGTGTATACTGAACGTATGGATTTGACCAAAATGAATAGGGTTAACATACACGCCGGGCAGGGTAAATGAATAGGGTTAACATACACGCCGGGCAGGGTAAATGAATGTTTTTAATCTTGTTCTGGGTTTGGGCGCAGGCTAAAGATAGAGAGCAGTGTGGGCAGGCAACGTTCATTTAAATAGGGACATGACTTCACTTTACTCAATTCAGGTGGAATGTGAATGAAGCTAGAGAGACCCCCCCTTGCCCCCAATACCACAACCGCCTCAGGAAGGCAGGGCGACCCACAGAAGCTACAGCAAGGGTTTATCATTCTGATAAGTAGTGAGAGGGCCTGACCTAGGAAGCGTACCAATGTAGTTGCGTGTGATGTAGGTTTGTTTTAATAGCAGGAGTGCTGGCTTTACAGACGTCCGTTTGGGAGCCACTTGCAGCTGAGTGATCAGTGGTCCTCGTGACGTCTTGTCAGTCTTGCGATTGGCCTCGATACACTAAAGATTTAGGCCCTGGTCACACTTAACCCTCCCGCTGTCCTAAGGCATTTCAGCAGACTACCAGCAGAGGGAGCCAACCTCGGAATGTCATATGTCCGTGTTGTGGTTGGCGCCCGCTACTGGCGAGTGCACCGGGTCATTTTGACCCATAGGACAGCGGGAGGGTTAAGCACTACCATATTTACTGGAACTATTGTCTCAGAATTGACTACTACCACCAATTAGAAGCTAAATTAGCTATTGAGACCTCAACATCTAATGATACTATTATAGATTCACGTATTCAGTGTATTACAGATGAACTTCTATAGACTGCCATTCATTATGGAGGCTGTTTAAGATCCAAACCTGACCGGAGGCTCCCCTTTGGGCCAGAAACCAAACATTATTAAAATTCAAGCAAAAGCAATTGAAAAGTGCTCACAACCTACCGGCATAATGCTTCAGCATCAAAGTGTCTGGAATGTCTGTGGTCAATGATGACCAGGTCATGATGCTTCTCCTGGAAACACTCCAGAGCGGACTCTGGTGTGCGCGCCACGCTGCACCTGAAGTTGGCCTTCTCGCACGCCCAGCAGAAGCTGTTGCTCTGGCTGTCCTCTTTGGCAAATACTAAAAGTACCTGTAACAACAAAGAGGGCAGGCATTGCTACTGTAGAGCTATTTCCCTGCCACCCCACTGATTGGCCTGTCGCAATGTCATGCACGCGTGGGGAAACAGAGCTCAGTGCATCATTCGCTGAACAAACACACGGGGATATATGGCGGGCGTACAATACAGTGCAAAGACTGAAACTTGACACACGAGCCTAATCTATTTTAACACAGAGGATCTGCCTGCTCTTCCCATGAACCACAGACTCAACTCAAATAGAGGAAGAGAGGAGGGAAAGAAAACAGCTTGTGCGATTCAATCCATACAAGAGTGAGCCTTCCAAGTGTTCAAAAGTGCATTCATGCTCATTCAGGATTATGGCATTTACGTTCCTTCAGGGAGGGCTTGACTTGAACCACAGGTCCCAGGCAGGGAGGCGTGATCTATGACGCCACTGGCTGTGCTGGCCTGGACAGGCCACACACCCTTGTACTAAGCTGGCAATGTTGTGTGGTAGGAGGTGCTGCAGCTGAGCAGCCTTTTAGATCACACTCTCTCTCTCCTGCCAGCATACTTTTCATATAATACACGTACATGTGTAAATACAGGGCCAGAGATTTAGGCCCACCTCCAAGAGCACTGCCGCACTACAGAGTAAATTCATGAGTCATTCTCTCAAGCAGACGTCACCTCCAACACTTGGCAGGAGGCAGAATGAATGGAAAGATGGAAAGTTTGTGCTGCAGTTGTCGGTTTGAATCACACCTGTAAATTTCAGGCTGGATACAAAGACTTGTCTCTGTTCTGTAAACTACAGCCAGTAACCTGCATACAATAATCAGGCGACAGAGGATTTATGATTGGGAAATGTCGTAAACATTGGTCTGCCCTTTATTTAAAGCACTGACTTCATCAAAAGTAAGTCCCTTGTCTACAAGTGCATTTAAGGATTGAAGCCATGTTGCGGACACAAACCATTCACTGCTGCAAAATAGCCCAGACTGTAAATATATCATCAGGGCATTCTGCAGGTATTTTAGGTACGCAAAGGGAATTAGATCAAAATTCCACATTGGGATGTTGGTACTAAAAGGTCAGCATTCCTGAACAGGTGAGGAGCAGAATTAAATGGACCAGGACCAGTTATTTTGGGGTAGGCAGACACCACTTACTGGGCCCCATCATACCCAGTTACAACGGCAACCTCACAGCATAGCAATACTGATGAGGAACATGTTGAGGATATGCAGTGATATATAGACACCGAATGAGAGGCAACTGGTTCTCACAGGGTAACCTAAGGATTTGGCAGGCGCTGAGAAGGGACTGGACAGACAGTGTGAGCCAAGAGAAAAGGGGAGGAGAGCAGTGGTGGAGGAGGGCATGACATGATCAGCTGTGAGTGACAAAAACAGGAAGGGGATATCTCTCTGTTTCGCATTCCTGCTGTGGTCTCACTGGTGCACACCAGGACTAGAATTACAATGAAGCCAATTCTGTGCCCTCATACACGGCTCTGAAAACAGCACATTCATTTAACTTTTTGTAAGCCTTTTTGTAAGCATGCATGCTTTTACATTATGTTTGTTACTTTAGGGTTTAACAAGTTGCAAGACCTTTCAAGCCCATTCTGAAGCTATTTTTACCTATAAATGACATTAATGTCTAATCGCTGCATAATGAACCCCAGAACGTCAGAGAATGTCCCATTTGACCCCAAGAAAGCTACTCTATAGGCCTTCTGTGCAGCTCTGCCATAATATGCATTGTTCATTATGGCATGCTCATGATCATCAATGTTTGGTCTTGTTGTCTTGACAACGGCAGACTACATCACACGCACAATATAGCCATTAACAAGGCATTTCTTTGATTTTTGACCAAAGACTATAGGCTACTGGATCGGTCAATGTTTTGTTTCCCTTTTCTTTTTTTTTTTAGATAACTTTTATACTGCAGACTGTAGTGAATTTTTAGCAACTACATAAAAAAATAAAAAATATTCTGATTAACAGCCTCTCAAACAATGACATAGACATGAATAATATACAGCCACCACTCTTATTTAATGAAAAGCCTCATTTAATAACCATTAGAGGCATTTGTGGATTAGATATTTTGAAGTTGTGTACATACCTGAAGCTGGTCTTTAAATAACTTCATTGGTCCGAATTGCACCTCTGTTAATGTGGTCTGAAAAACAAGAGTTCAATTTAATTTTAAATGAGGTTCTATTTAATTGTATTCAACGATCCCCCCTCCCATCATGTACCAGATCAGTCCTAAATTAATATTAAAAAACGAGTTACCTAAATCAGCAATTGATAAATCAATTCACTTTAAATAATGAACACAAAAAAGGGGCGTGGGAAATGAAGACGCCCCCTTATAACTCATTGCACTCTTACTTTGAGTGTTTTCTTCTGTCTGCAAATAATCCAGCTTCCTTCCTGCTAAATGGAACCCAGTGCAGGGGTTTGTAACCATAGCAACCAAGCCCCTTGTGGACCACCATCCCTCTAGAATTCCTGGTCTCCGTAAACAAATCCACACACATGAGGAGAAACGCACAGAGAGGAATTTTCAAGGCACCCCGGGCATCAGCAAATCGCCTCTCACTGATTTGTAAGCCTTTATAAAGTAACATGAAGGCCAATGGGCACAGGGTGGGAACCAAATGGAAATTAGCTCTAAATAGTAGCCTAATTGACGTCACAGCAGCCCTGGGATAGTTTTCTTTAATGTCCACAAACAGTGTATGACATCAGGACGGCCAACAGTTAATGGCCTGTGCGATAATGAGATCTCTCCCAGACAGGACCCAGTCGCATGATAAGCTCATGTGTAGTCTTGCACAGCTGGTGTCCATAGCAAGTGTCTCCGTCCACAGTTGGCTAACTGTAGCGACGCAATAAATGTTATACTGCTGCTCTGCGTCAGCTGGGATTTCAATGACTTCAACCACGTGTCACAAGTAATAGTCACTCCCAAGCAATGTATTCACATCTTTCTCTTAACGAATATGAAAGGAATGTGCATGTGTGAATACATGTATAGTATACATACACACACACCATGATTTTCTTTTCTGTGACAGGACCGAAGTACCGGTTGTTTAGCCACAGGGCCTTCAGCTAGAAGAGCAGGACGAGGTGCTCTGTCCAGGAAGGGTTCCCTCTCTGACAAACACTGACACAATCAATGCAGCCCCAGGTGAGGTTGTGGAACTGGAATAGCCGGCCTGCAAACACAGAGAAGGGCTATTCTACCAGTTTCCTCAGGGAGTACACTCCTCTGTGAATGCGCAAGCGTTCACACACAAAACACACACACACACACAAAATCTGTTACCCAAGCATTTGCATCCCACAAACATCATGCTGGCATCCTACCAGGGGCCAACAAAGTGGGGGAAGTGAGTGAGAATGCAGGCCAGGCAGTTATGACCATGGTTCTCTCTCTCCCTCTCTGAGTGAGCGTCTCTCTCAGACTCTGTACGAGTCTCTCTCTCTCTCTTAGACTGTACGAGTCTCTCTCTCTCTCTCTCTCTCTCTCTTAGACTGTACGAGTGTCTCTCTCTCTCTCTCTCTCTCTTAGACTGTATGAGTCTCTCTCTCTCTCTCTTAGACTGTATGAGTCTCTCTCTCTCTTTCAGACTCTGTAGGTCTCTCTCTCTCTCTCTCTCTTAGACTGTACGAGTCTCTCTCTCTCTCTCATGACATCACCACGGCCAACAAAGACCCAGTGGAGCGCCGGTCACCGCGCCAACCTTCGAGGTCACTCCCCCGCCCTGCAGCTGTGTGCAGCAGCGGCCCACACCGCTGGGCGTCTGCATGCAGTGCCAGCTGCTGCCGCTGCCGCCCGTCATGCACACCTAGCGTATTGACATAGCCAGCTGCCTGCGACCCGGCATCCTGCTCCCTGTACATCCGCTCCTATAGGTCTGCTCCAGGCCCACCGGCCTCACCCCTTTACATGTGCACCCCCCCAACACACATTCTCTCACACACACACACACACACAATGCCATTCACACTAGGAGAGTGCCTTTCCACTCCAAGTGAAAAACAGGAAATGGGATGACATTGTTCGGTGCGCGCACGTCAGCGGTGAGAGATAGAAAGAGGTAAACAGCTTCCTCCACCCACAGAGCTGGGACCAGGATGCAGGGAAACTGGGGATGTCAGGCCCCCTGCCTGCTTCGCCAACAATCCCCACTGGATTGACACCCCCCCACACCCTTCCCGTCTACGCCTGTCACTCACCTTTGCGACTGTACTTAATATTATTGCATGCAGGCTACAGTGGCCCTCAGAGCTCAACACAGTGCAACATTAAGAAAACTGCAAATAGACAAAAACACAAGAAAATTAAAAGGCTGAGTCAGCGATTGGAAGCTAATACACTTGTTAAACTGCCTGTTATGTGTACGTACTGAAACATTGAAATTGTGCTCCTACACAGCCCTGGCTATGTAAATGGGAACACAAGCAAAGTGGTGCAGACCACACCACACAACAACATCCTAACCTTGGCAGTTAGTGTCCAATGTGTGGGGTGCGGAGCTTCTGAGGGGCTTTGAAGTTACTGAGTTCGAGCTCACACATCAACAAGCTTTCTCCAGAATGACTAAGTGATTAACACAATCATGTGATCACAATATTAAGTATACCAAAAACATGTTACATTGGATCTCATTTTCTAACACCAAGCGTTGCCGACTTCAATAATGGTCATTCATGAGTCACAAACAGTGGCAACAACAAGTGTGTTCAGTCGTGTTTCACTTTTAAGTGTCCTCTGGAAACACTTCAGTAATCGTTTGGTGTAATTGCAGCGTGTTATATGTATTGTATTATGTTGTCTAATGTGAATTTGCAGCATGTTCTCTGAATGCTGCCTGCACATTGATGAATATGTTATCTTTGCTTGTGTTTTATCTATTTGCAGTAAGCTATCAAGGCCACAAGTCAGGCTAAAGTAAAACTACTTTCATAAGTCATAACTACTTACTGTAAGCCATGAGTTAGTGGAAGTGTCATAACTGGTATTAGTGTGTGTGTGTGTATGTGTGTGCATGCTTGCATGCTTCCCAGTGTGTTGTACAACAATGTGTGGCCCAAATGGAGATGAATCAATGTTCCTCATTAGGCCCGATTAGGGGGGCTGAGTCCCAGACACAGGTGTGGGATGCACATTATGTTCCAGACAAATACAAAAGAGACAAAGAGTTTTGTGATGGACTAAAGAGCACTGAGTGACAACCCGTCACGTTGCAAGTTGCAAGAGGTGCTGCATGTTTTATCTCAAAGGGAATAATTCACATTGATGTGTGGTCACTAACATTTACAGTCCCTAGAACTGTGTTACAGCAATCAATAACAATGGGTCTTTTTAAACTGGAAACTAGTTCCAATACAGAGTAATCAATGGCCGGTGGACAGCTACCCAGACTTCACACAACCCTGGCTAAAATATTCACACTACTTACACAGTAAGAGAACACTTGAATATAGTTATTTTAATCAACTCTTAATTGTACTACAATGCACTTTGGTCTGAATTATGTAAAACAAATGTAGTCGGTAGATCAAACATAAGCACCTACACCTATGCAAACATATGAATGCCAACATTCAGGTTGGGACCATGTCACTTTGTTAGCACAATGTGGATCCACACTGCGCTTTCAAAAAAATACTTGGCAGGTGATTGGATAAACCATCTGTCTATCTGTAGGAACCGCCATTGTTGTTTTTGAGTCGCCTTCGCTGCCGCCACACCTAAACCACGTCCGTAGCTACCAGCACCACGCTGACTGGTCACACAGTAGATATACTGGAAGGACTGCTTGCCTCTCCAGACTGATTCTGGCGGGGAAGTCAAACTGAGGCTAGTCCACCAGAGCAGTTGCCCATGAATTCACTGTTCATTTCACTGCCATGAGCCATCGCCAACATTATTTCATAGAACTGCCCTCACGCAGTAGACCACATGTAACCACACAAGCCCATGGAGGTCCATCGCATCTAGCTTCTTCACCTGCGAGATCAACTGAGACCAGCCACCCAGACAGGTGATGCAACAGTTGTTTTGTACTCATCTCAGGGAAGCGTATCGGACACATTTTAGGGTGCCCTTATATTGTGAGTATAGACCTAGAAATAGATAGAGAGAGGTTGTACTTTGCTTTGCGCAGGACAAGTTTGCGATCTTAAGCCAAAACAGCAGTTGTTGAAAACTATAGGTAAGTCTTGTTTAATATTTAGCAAATAATATTAACATCTGTGCTCGCTACAGCACCGGCTGTTTCTCTGGCACGAGATGTGCACAACAGCAGCAAGCACAAGTATAGGACTAAAAAGAATATACTGCAAGTCATGAAAAACAATCATAAATTGGCTATATATGTTTCTGATGTGGCTATGGCAGGCAAACAATCGCTAGCAGATTTGGCTATGGCGGGTTAATGCCGCTAGTAGCTGCAAAGTACCGCTAGCAGATTTGGCTAGGGCTGGTAAATGCCGCTAGTAGCTGATGTGGCTAGGGCAGGAAATACCGCTAGCAGAGTTCATTAACAGGGGCCAAGGTAATTAGAAGGATAAAGCAAATCGTCCTCTAGGGAATGGTTTTATTATTTTCATGGCTTTTACCTTGTTTTCTGTTATTTCTTTTTGTTTAATTTGTTCCCTTCATCCTTTGTTTTTCAAATGTTTTTAACTGTAAAACACATTGGAGTTGTGTATGAAAGGTGCTATGCAAATACAGTTTATTATTATTATTATTATTATTATTATTATTATTATTATTATTATTATTATCATATTGAAATTGTTATAAAGAATGTTAATAAGCACCAAAATAATACTGTGAAGCACCACATGAGCCAAGTGTGGCATAAAAAAAAGTAGAGTAGCAATTATACAGTATGGATAACTAATGTTTTAATAGGGTGTGTATTGCAAGCCAGGTCTTCTGGCTCTTCAGGTCATCTGGACTACCAGCCGTCACCACAAAACAGGAGTGCTTCAAGTCTATATCTGACCTCAGCCCACTGTTGTGACCAGTCCAACACACATGATCAATAACCATGCTGTTTAATCAGCTTGTTGATATGACACATGTGCGGTGGATTATCTTGGTAAAGGAGAAGCGTAACATATTTTAACTCCGTAATATATTTTAACAAAGCCATTAACACAATTTGACAGAAATAAGACATTTTTCTGCATAGAAGTTAGATCTTAGATCTTTGACTTTAACTTGTGAAAAATAAGAGCAAGAACATGCTATGTTAAGTGTAGTGTGGAGAGTATATTCGTCAGTCGTAGTCCTTCATTCTTACCCACTCTCCTGCGTATCTGCTGCTGGTGTCCATTGCTCTCGCATAACCACTTACATAAATGCTTTGTTTTTGCCTTGTCATAATACTGTTGCCACATAAAAGCAAAAAGGTTTGAAGCCAATGAAAAAACATTACATTAATTATAAAAAAAAGATAAAAAGCATGCTCCAGCATGTTCATATAATTACAGAGAATGATCCATTTAGAGAACTTAACGTGTAATCGGGACCTGTTCGAATAGCTTGATCAAGTCCACAGTCAGCTGAGCAGAAGACTTTAGGTGAGTCACTGGCATGGCATAGGAAAACTAGGCCACTGTGGATCAGTGTGTCCCAGAACTCATACACTCATAGTCTCTCTCTCCCTCCCTCTCTCTCTCTGTCTCTCTCTGTCTCTTTATCTATCTCACATAAAAACAGACACGTTTTGCTCTATTACTCTAAATAAATAAAATACATAAAATACAATACTACACAGACATTACACACACATTCATGTTAACGAATGTAATCTGTCAAATTGATACTCCAAATCGAATTCTTATAGTGCATCCATGGTTTTACATGATACCAAGGACCTGTGACAACTGGGACTGGACAGAGCAATCAAAATAAGATACAAAATGCCAACTTCACTGAGAATACATATATTAAACGTAAAAACTGTAAATTTGTCAAATAGACCCTCTTATGGGAGCAAGCAAGTGGGGGAATGACATGGTGAGGAATTGGTGAGGTTTAGACTGAGATACACTGTAAAGAAAGGATAGAAGAAATGTCTATTGAGGCCTTGAGCCTGACAATAAAGCATACAATAAGGTAAAACACACCATCGTTAATGGACTGCTGACACCATACAGTACAACATACATGAAGGTGCAAGAGGCACATTACTGAAGTGGAAGAGGTGGACCAGGTGGTGGAGTGACTTGGAGTCTACTCCGAGTCAACTTGAGGGAGCGGGGTTAGGCCGACTTCTGTGAACTTTCTCCTCTGTGAAGATCCATAGAAGTAAACGGCGGATACAGGCCAACTACTTCTGAAGAATAGTCATGGCTCCCAGGGTGTATCACGTGGAGTTACCAGCGATAGACCTGTCTTATCATAGCTTTCACATCCCTGGCTCATCTGTTGTTGACCTTTCACTGACCTTTCCATATGGCAATATCATAGATATTGCCCCTTTTGAATTTTCTTCTAAATTCAAATAGATTCTGCTTGCAGCCACTGGCTCTGTATAATATTCTGCATCTACTGAGTCATCATCTCACTCTGAGTACTATCCTATTGTGTGGGATTTCCACTACATGGCACACCCTCCCCTCCCCCCAACAGACCCATGATGCAATATCATAATGTAACACTTACTTTCCTTCCGATTGAACGAGCAAAAATAACAGGAATACTATGTGACTTTGACTAGATTTACGAGATCAAGCTTGTTGATATTTTAACTTGACCTCTCCCATCCATGCCATAGCGTGCTCCCTCAGAAGCTCCACCCCACACATTGGAAACACACTGCAAAGGCTAGGATACAGTTGTGTTGTGCGGTCTGCTAACCTGGCGTGCCAGATGGTTTGTTACAACCATCTTGATGTATTACACACAACCATCTGGGGAGCCATCCATTCAAACTGTTTGAAAAGGGCAGGCGCCTTCAAAAAATACTTGGCAGGAGATTGAACGAACCTGTGAACCAGAGGAGCCAGTGCTAAATCAAACTGAGTGAAAACATCTTCCCCATCGAGAAAAGCCTTTAGTGCTGTTCTTTGCGCTTCTTTCTATGAAGAAATACTCTCCAGTTCAAATCAAACTGAATTTGACAAAAAGTGTCTTAGTTTACAATCGCTATCTTAGAATAAAGCACGATTTTGACAATCAATAACCCCAAAACCCACGCAATCCTCTGCTTCCTACCTCTGGAGCCCATTGCCATTGCAAACCCTATTTACACAACTTTTAGGTGTGTACGCATCCATATGATTGTCAGACGATGTAGATTTGCCAAATCAGGAAAAAGAGGTCCTGAATGGCAAGAAATCTTTGGGTAGCTGACATTCACCTATCAGAAATTACCCATAAAACAAAACACATTCGTAGTAGTTTTGCAGAAATATTGCCTCCTCTGAGCTTGAAGGAACATCGGAAAATGTTGTCCCAAAGAAAACCAGTTAGAGACAACAGATGTGCAACTAAAGAAGCTATTGTGCAAGGTGATGTGCTGGGCTCATGGAGAACATTTAACAAGGTAGCCGGCATCAGGTTCACAAGACGCATTGTAAGACACATAGCTTACTATTTTAGTGAGATGAGCAACATGCCAATAGCAAACGGCAAATGTAACTTCTAGTCCAGGCTCCTACGAAGATAGATCTTGACCGGGATTGAGCACGTCAACCTGAAGTTATGCATGCCGCGTCCTTGTAAATATGAGTGGGCCGGCTATAGTTCACACTGATTGGCCAATTGCCCATCAGCGCCTTACTACATACATATGCATGAATGGTATGGGTAAAATATCTATCTGACAGATATTATGATTGCAAATTGATTTGATTAAAAACTATTTAACAAGTAAAGATTTAAGTTCAATATGTAACAGATTTAAAAACATGTGATGGAGCTTTACCATATTAGATGCTATCAAAATATGAACTGCTCTATATTCTAATGCATAGATGAGAACATAAAGATATGAATTGGTTCGAGCATGGCGAAATGTTGGCAAAGCCAAACTTTTAGCTCTCCAACGTTAGATTTGCAAACATGGCTTGTCTGATAGAGATGGGACTCAGGTCTGTAGGAGATAACCGACAGGTATAGAAACACAGTCTATTAATTGTTATACAACGGAATTAGTGATTTAGCAGGCACTGTATGTCACACTCCCAAAGAGCCCTCCCTAAATGTCTGATCCTAGAAACACTCCTGTATTTCCTTTGTTTTAAATAATATGTAATGCTGTGAGCAGACTGTGAGTATTTGCCTACAGTACTTCTATCTCTAATTCTACCAGAGCTACTGTATGTGAGCCATACGAAAGCCCTATATAGGGGGTCATGAGTCAAAAAGTTTGAAAGCTTTAGAACATGCCCTAGGCCACATCAACCTAAATGATAAAATGTACACTGGAACAGCTTTCTCCACTGTTCACCTTCAAGGTATTTCCGTCCTTTTCGAGATTACCCTGAAATCCCTCTAATACCTGGACAATCCTAAGCCATGCAGGGCTCTAGGGCAGCCCTCCATTAAAGCCTATGCTCTCTTTTACCTCCCTCACCCACCATCACATCCCAGCAGCATCTCCTATAAGCTACAAAGGATTGCTGAGGTTTCTCCTTCATTTACCATGCTCTTCCACAAACAACAGTTGAGGCCTGTAACAGAGACACTTCAAGGGGCACGTGTATGCACATACACAGGCGCACACACACACACACACACAGCTTGCGTGTCCTTCTCCATTTGTCCAATACTGTGTCCTATATGATCCTCGCCTGCTAGTTCCTTCTATGTGAGACCAGAGGCCATTAAGACAAGGCATGCTAAGGCTGTTACATTATAGGCAAATCCAAATGGATCCCTACTTGGTCCAGTTTCACTACTGCATAATCTTACCAGGAAACCGTCACCGCTCTCATCAGACCTGCCAAAATCATCAAGGCGGGGAATGGCAGAGAATGCATTCCGACCATTTGGCCTCAATAAAAGACCATCATTCTCCATTTAAATCCAGTACGACGCCAGACCCATGCCCAGCTGAACAAATTAATATCTACACCTGCCCTGTAGACTCTTGAGAGACTTAGAAATAGCAGCACGCCTGTTGCAGCGTCACCTGCCCATCTCTATCTACAGCCAGTGCGGCTCTACCTTGTCCTGAGCAGCTCAAATCCTTTGGTCAACATCAGGAGTGGCCTCTTGGCTGTTCAGCTAGCTGTGAGGAATAGCATTAGATAATCACTGGACTTCCCCTTCTCTTCACCTGCTAAAAGTGGAGCACTGATGTCACTGTGGCATGAGGGATCAGTGAATGACAAGCTGAGCAGGGCCCAAGCTTGGCACACAAACTTAATCACACACAACCACCACTTTGCTTTTTTGTAAATCATGCATGAAAGGCTGCTTTCTGTAGGTGGAAAAAAACCCATGCATAATGGTTTGAGATTTTATATAGATTTATTTTAATTAAGACTCAGACAATTACCCTTTTATATGTCGCCTATACTGACAAAACAACGCAAGGCACATTCTCATATAGTGTCCTGAACTTCTATGGAAAACAGCAACTAAAGAAATAAATAAAATATTTAAATGGTGAAATATAGTGTAAATAAACATTAATAAATAAGCACACACTGATTTTATGGATGATTTATGGACGATTAATTGCTAGGTGTGACCAAAGGAATGTTGATTTGGTCACACAGCAATTAATCCAACCTGACAATACTGACTTAATAATCAATTCATAATGTACTGTACATGTTCAGTCAAATGATTGACACTTGAGAATACTTAACTAATCAACAGTTTATTTGTTTAACAAAGATAATTTTGAGATTCAAAATTGTATTTCTATATTCCAGTAGAGGAGGTACTGTGCTACAGTAAATCAATGTAGCTAGCTTCTTAGACATCCTTGCATAAAGGAAGGCTGTGTTTTTATAAAAATCTTGGTTAATGAGGGTTCTAGCAATAAGGGCAATCATTAGCAAGTAAAACAGGCAGGACATGTTACTGGAAGTCAAAACCCTTAAAGTTTTGTCAAATAAACACACAGGACAAAAGGTATTGCAGAGTTGTTGTGGTATTCAGCAGGTAACCGCACCTATTTTCTGTTTACTGCAACCAGCAAGCTGCAGGTGTAAATCCAGTGAAACTATTTTTAGATAGACTTTTCACATTATCAGAGAAATCAGCTACTGTACCAACCCAACTGATCCATTTATAGCTTCCTATTAATAGCTACAAGTACTCTGAATTCTCAAGTATCATGCTTTTCGGTGAAATATCCCCCCAAAAAAAAAAAAGAATTAATGAATTAATAAAGTAAATGTGCCTCCAGCCTGGTTATGGCAGTTACTGCATAAAAGTAATTTAGCTAAGATTCCACCTCTTCTGCACTGTTGTGCCTCTTGGGAACATATGACATATACACATTAAAATTATTATTATTATATATGTATGTTCAGTGTTGGTGTCTATTAAAATTCATTTTGCAATTTAGAAGTTATGTGTGCTTTGTGGGAGTCTATTGGCTGGTTGAGCCAATAACTTCGATGATTTTTGTAATACATTTTTAACATGAATTTGGTTGGTTTTGGCAGCAACACTAACAGATGATTCTGGGCTTTATAAGGACATTGCAAATGATACTCTAGTACTCTGGTAAAAGCTATGTCCTACTAGATGTACTCCCCCAATACCCAGCCCTATATTT
>JAODUG010000018.1:1135218-1175121 GCA_027564795.1 Aphredoderus sayanus | reverse complement strand
ACTCATTTAATTACAGTATAATGATGTGGTGAGTAAACATTAAAACCACTTTAAGTAAAGTGTGTCATTAGGCCTTTAGCAGAAATTAGTCAGTGTCAGCCGAGAAAATGAAAATGATGAAGAATAACACATTTCAACTTTGACATTCAATTACTCTAGTATCATGGGATAGTAGCGACTACTCTGGGCCCTCCCACTGTCAATAGGAGTGCTGAAAAAAAAATCATACAGCAATCCTCAAATTCCACGGCTCCTAACATTTCCAAAACTAAAAAAAAAGAAAGGAAAAAGCTCCAGCACTGTAAGCGATGTAACTATGAAGGAGCTAAAAGTCTACTCTCATCCACATTCCTGACAGCTTCTGAAACAGAGCTGAGAGCTTGGCTACAAAGTAAACAATTTCAGTGTCTTGTTTTGAAAGAATACCATTTCGACTATCTTATGAAACTATCACATGCTGACCTTATGATACAAAGTTCCTAACCTTGAGGCAAAACAGAACACACTTTGAATGTAGCTTTATTGGAGACTATTTTTAAATAGAGCCCCTTTTAAAAGCACACTCACCTTAACTGACACCTCATAAGCTAAAATACTAATAGCAGTTTACAAAGCTATGACACTGGATTTCAATTCAAGCTGCACATGCATAGAGCATTTAATGCTATTCTTCTACATCTAGGTTTAATAAGAGTAAGGATCAAAGTAACTTAGATATATTTTATGTGTTAATACTTAATAAATATTGATATATCTGATAACATTAGGCAGTGGATGCATCTTCAAATGTGTCTGATAATTACAAAACATTTGTTAAGGGTGTAGTTAACTACTGTATCCTGGAGACAGATTGTTGATATACTTCATTAAAATAAAAACATCACTTCCTTCAATACCACAGTAGGATAATTCCTCAGAAGTTTGACCCACACATTTGACACACATTGCTAAGGCTGGGATACTGTTGTGTGGTGTGGTCTGCACCACTTTTTCTGTGTTCCCAATTACAGACCAAAGGCTCTGTAAACACTGATTCTTTTTTCAGCATGCACACAGAACAGACAGCTAGACGACCGTGACGAGATATACGCAATTGACATTTTTGCATGCCTAAAATGCCTAACAAAAATGCCCCCTATTAATAGACAACTCTGACATTGCAAATCATAAGAATATTAAATAAAATGGGAATAAAATGAAAAATGTAAGGTCAAGTAAAAGCAAAGCATACAGAAGACTGTTATGGATGTGCATGTAAAATGCGTCCCTCCCATCCATTTCTGAAGTGCATACAGTAGAAACTAATTTCTCATGCCACACAATCATTTATTTATAGTCTGTACACACAGTATAAATAAGTTAATAATAATAATAATAATAGAAGTGATCCATTAGGCTTCATAAAACTAGTTATAGAATGCAATACCTACAACTGATCGCACATTGAGCATTCAACCTTCAGAGGCCTCTGGCCTCATCTTACTTCCTTATGTCATCAGAGATAAAGAGCTTAGTATGACATGGCAAAAAAAGAAGAAAATGTGTTCGAACTGTCACTAAAAGATACTCACGCCAGTTAGTCTCACGCCAGTTAGCACTAAACACACACACGCACACACACACACACACTACATAAAAAGTTACTTCAAATACACCTTTCATTTCAAGTAATAAACAGTAACACAAAAACAAATTAGCAGTCTAGTCCCATGGCACATTATTTGGAATGATTTATAGCTGTAATAATAAAAAGGTATAACTGTTTTATATCAAAAAAGTTTTTATTTTATTTTTTTAAAGTTACTTTTTTAGCTTTTTTATAGTTAATATAGTTACACGGTGGCCTATAGTTTGAATGCATAGGTATAGAAGAGTTGCCTCACAGCCAACTGACCTGCATTTTCCCCAAACATGAAATATAAGAGATAGGACTCCACCACTGCCTAAGTGACCAAAATAATTGAAATAGTCTAAAACATAATGCCTTTCTTCAACTGTGTTGGACAATAGGACAGTTCAATTCAATTTAAAGTGGCATTTCTATGAGTGTACAGAACGGGATTACTCCCATTGTACAACATATGATTACATTATACAAGAGCTAGTGGTGACGGGGGTGACAGCTGTTAATGCAGGGTGCAAGTGTAATGTTGGGGGGGAAATGGAACAAGAACAACATGGGGATGAACAGTGGCAAGCAACGAACAGTGATAATGAAGGAGAAAGAAAGAGAGAAAAGAAAGTCTCTATTCTCACTTGCAGGAAACAGCACAGTTGAGTAATTCATAAACACGTTATGACTTTCACCTTCCTTTGGAATATATTAGCCAATGGCTCTCAACTCAGACCAGAGAGATCTCAACATAGTTACAGTAAGACCAGGACAGAAAACTGTACACATGTCCTATAAGGACTATCTATTGGCCTACTGTATAGTCGTCTCTATCTCATCTTGCTATAAGTCTGTAATATAGCCAAGTGCTTTTCAAAGTGTAGGTCGAGATTTCCTGTTGATTACACACTGTTATCTAATTCACAATTGTACTTGTGTTTAATAATATGCATACATGTTTCAATGGTGTTTGTGGATTTTAGCCAATATATTTTTATTCAGTTCAATGCTATTAAAAAAGACACAGTTCATGGCATTTGATTGAGGGGTCATGGATGAGAAGGTTTGTTAAGCCTGGTTGGGGCAATGCTGCCCCACCTAGAGGTCAGCTCTCAGTTTTTCAGGCTGCTTTGGGTGTCGCCTATGTGAGCACACTTTAAAGTAACACATATTAAAGCATGTAGGACAATGGTTTTGAGCCCACAAAACAAGTGTGACTCGCAAAGTTATATGAACCAGCACATAACCATTGAAATGTATACAAGATGTATTTAAACTTCCATAACTTAAAAAAATAAATAAATAAAAGGGTTGCAAAAAATGTGAAATAATCTTGCAGCCCCCCCCCACTTTAATTTACTTGGAAATGGACAGGTAGTGTAAATGACTAGATTTTATATGCAGACAGCAAAGCTACGCTTTCCTCAGTGGGACAGTCAGGCTGTAAAAGTCAAGGCCAGATAAATGCTGCTGTGTTTGGCTGAGATCTTGCCGTCTGTCTGTCTGTTTATTTGCCCCTTACACACAGCAAAAATGTAGGCTGCTCCTAGACTAACACAACTATCACAAGACCTTGTACTTGAGCCTTATCATAGCCAGACCAGCTCAGATGGTAACGTACCCTTGACAAAGGTTGGCTCATATCATCACGGTCCCAAACTCCTCTTTCTCTCTCTCACTGCTGCCTCACTGGACAGCACTACTGTGAATGTTGATCATGACACAGAATACATGGTTAAACTGTCTCCAGCTGAAGGAGGTTTGTATGCCATCAGTCTAACTCAATCAGGGTGCTAACTCAATCAGAGGCACAGTGGGTGTCTTGACATGGGGGCATATGTCACGCTGAGTTCTCACTGAATCCTACAGTGACATGTGCCCACAAAATTCAGCTTGACAGAGGTCCTCAAATATCTGACCCAAGTTAAAAAATGCATTTACATACTGCATGACAGCATTTAGGCTATACTTACAGTTCCACACATTGAACTCTCACAGACACTTTCTTCCCGCCTATAAATGTACACAACATTAAATACTATCAGATGGCATGTGAACAACTTACTACATAAGATGTGCTAAATCAAAGTTATTTGGATTACAATACCTGAAAACATGAATTACTCATTTCCAAGTTTAATGCAAGTATCAGACACTTCACCATCAGGAACCTGGAATATAGTTGAACCTTTGCTGACTGCTAAGGCCTGGTAATGGCAAAACAACAACTGTTGACATATCCTATTTTCCAAGCAAGATGCAGTGATTAATGGTTATTTGCTGCTGTGATAAAAGCTTCAGTGTTAATTATGGAAAGAAAATAAAGCATCAGAAGTGGGTGCAAAATACTGTCATCTAATAACATTTGTTTTATTACTGCCATTTCCTGACGTTTTGGCATAAAGTGTTTGTTGTTGTGACAATGCATTTTTATTTAAATTGACTATTCAGACACTTTTATTAGTGTATTCACCAGTAATCCAAGGTCTTAAATTCTGAATTAAGGCCTGTCCTATTGAAAACTAGTACTGTAGGTCCTATAGATGCAGCAGGCCTAAGGTATGTATGTAGTGCTAAAGAAGACATACCTTGCTATAGAGACAAGAAACCTGTTTTGTAAAAAAAAAGAAAAAAAAAGTGATTATATGTGATTACAGTTTAGCCCACAACAGCCCTGGATAATAAATATCAATCAAGAAAATCACAGCTGAAAAAAATCTGCCAGCTCTAACATTTGTCCCATTCATTTAAGAAAATTGAGGGAAGCTGTGACGTACGAGTGATATGCTACATCCTCGTTTCTACAATCAACACTTAAACGCCCTAAATCCTATGGAGATAACAATACCTCCGTTTTGTGCACAGAGCTTTGAGTGTCAATGTCTAGATTTGTTTTTTAAATAGCCCGTCCAATATCAACAGTAGGTTATATCATGGCAATGAATGGATTGCATTGGGTCATTATGGAACTCCAACATAGGCCTCGTAATGAATAGTTTTATATTAATACTAGATACAGTAGAGTGTTAGCTTCTCACGTTACTGCCCACGTTGCGCCTTCTTGTACACATACACTCACACAAGCCCGCGTTCACACATAACACCTTTCTCTAGTGTCTGACTTAAGAGAATGTACAGTAGATGCCTCACCTTGCAGCTCACGGGTTTTATCGGTAGTCCCGAGGCAGGATTTCCTTGATGCTGAGTGGTATTTGTCTGCTGGGGTGAGTGGGAATCCTCGGACTCTTTTCCACTGTGGTAGCCCACCCTATCAGAGATATGAATACTTGAAGCACAGCCCATGCTTCAACCAACTTCAGCCTTTTTCTTTTAGCGCAAGTGCTTTAGGCTACCCGACTGTCATTCGCTCTGTCCTTGTGTTTTGAGGTCCACTTTTGTTTCTGAGATAATTTGTTTTGTTGCAAGGCCTACATACAACGCCTCGTCCAATTTCACTAACATAAAGCATCTAGCCTAAATAAAAAATATATATCCATCATATATTTCTGTCCCCACCCCCCGACCAGGAAGCTAATTTCCTCTCCGGTTTTCACATGAAGTTAATTGGAGATATTTTATTAGAGTAACCTACTGTATAATCCGCGAATACATAATTCCGTTATTCTTCCGTTCAGCTATTTAAAACCCATGTGCGATTTATACCTCACTCTAGCTCATCTTGCCTTCGTACCACATCATAATTGTATAATGTATAACTTTTATGTTAAAGTAGGCCTAAACGCTTGCCCACTTTTGCTCAAGCGCCAATTTGATAAATTTTTTTCGTGGATTAATTTATCGCCAGTCGTCCTCCACCCAAAACATCCAGTATTGTTGGGGAGTTCTTTTTCCTTTAACAATCTGGTTACCCACTTCAGTTCAAGACATCGGCCATAAACCGGTTCTCACGGTTTGCTCCAGTCCTGAGCCGTTCATCATCAACAGGCTAAAATATTCACACTGCAGAGTATTCTTGTCAGTCGCTCCGATGTTACTCCTCCAGGCAACATAATGCAATGTAGTCGGTCAAAACACTCCATGTATCAGTCCAAATGGTTCATTTAGGAAACGTAGAAATCTCTGGAACGCAAAATATCTTCATTGAGACATCCGCTGTCCGATCGAAGATGATCCGCCAGATATACAAACCCGTGTACATTTGGCTACAGAGTATCAGGCCCTCGATTTTCTCTCATTCTGAAAAAAGATGTACAGGCTGTCATATTTTGAGGTACCACCTCGGGAGAATGCAATCGCTTGAGAGAGAGAGAAAAACAAGACCGCACCGCATTCACAAGTTTCGGGTATGAAAAAGGAAGGCATATGATTGAGGTTTATGAGCGCTAAGGCAGAGATTAGCTACATTATGCTGATTTCTGTTTGTATTTTCTCTGCCTTTCTAACGTTTGCCCTTCCAATTCTTCAGCACTGCTTGACAGCAGCACATCCAATAAAAGCACCCGCAAGGATTGACCTACAGCCTTTACTGACGTTAATGCAAATGAGCTCGATTCAACTAATCAGCGTATACCTCGGTGAGAATGGGTGGACCACTCTTTGCGTGGGAACTTCGAAAATGTAGAGAACAGAAAGCTGGCGGTGGTTTTTAGAACATTTCAACTGTAAACAGTTTTTTAAAATAAGTTGTATTATATGGGTCTTCTACGATAATCTGTAATTTAAGGACATTATTTTGTGCTCATTATTTATTTGTGAATATGTTTTGAGTTTTATCTAAAGTTATTGTCAGAGACTAAGTCAGAATATGGCTAATGGCTTTTAAAGATGATGCCATTTCATATTTAAATAATAACGACAGGCCTCTATGAAAATGTATTCACTAATAGTTGCTAATAATAAAATAAAATAAAATACCAAAATTGAAAAACATGGTTCACTTTTTTTTCTGTCACTTTTTTAGCACAGTCTAATATGTTCATGGCATATCATAGGCCTACAGTATGTATGTGTCACCTACAGTACAGTACATCCACTGGTCACTATCTGTATGATAGCTATAGTTCAAACTAAGACCATGGAAATGCATTAGGATAAATCTTGAATATGGCAATGGCTATGTGACAAATGTTTTTTTAATGTACGTCTGCACATAATAAACAATTGTTTTGCAAGTGCTACGCATATCACAAACCAAGAAAAATACTATTGCTGAAATATTACAGATTATTTTGCATTATTTAAGGTTTTGCCAACAATCATTATATTTCCTAAAACAGGGCTATACAGTACAGTATGTGTAAAGGACCACCAGGATAATGTTTGTTTGTATGTTTGTTGAACCTACAATGACCACTAGGGGGGCTAAACGCTGGAATACTGAAGATGAATGCAGATAAGGTGCAGATAGGCTTTGCCTTTGTATAATTCTACAGCTCAACATTTGAAGAACACCGGTAAGGCTTTGGACTTATTATGGACAATTCTGAATATATGCAAGAATTCTATTAGAAAGCTGGTGAAGTGAGCATTTCTCTTTACGAATGAGTTAAATGAGCCCCTAAGTGAATTGTTCACTTATCTATTTACTTGTGTTCCTTCAGTAATAGCAACATCCTCATTCACGCACTCATTCATTTATTCATTCATTTATTCCATATTATATATAATGCTGAATGTCACATGACACAACTTCTATTAATCCAAAATTGCTCACAAGTTACATACAATTGTTTATCATAACTAATGGAATCATATATTCAAAAACAACAGAAAAAGAAAATCTGAACGTTCAGTAAGCAGGGGAACTCTTCCAGGATTACCAAAGATATAAGACACCAGGGATACAGATGGCAACACATTCACCTCTGTCCTATTTATCATTCATATCATCTCTATGACACTTGTGACACCCATGCCATGGGGGAGTTGTCTTGTTTGGTTGGGGAGTTGTTTATTTTCTCAAATATAATTGGAACTTCTAACTTAGTGCAAATACTGTATTGCTACATGCTGTCACTGACGATAATACTTGAAAGGAGACTCCTCTATTTGTGTTTGGAATTAGCTTTTGTTGTTTAAACCAAAGTTACAAAATGATTGTTGTTGTTTATGTTTTTATACTCTCTACACCTCACTGACACTGTCTAGCCTCATGCCCCTACAGTTATGTTTCAAACATAAACAGTGAACTAGGGTGGAAATTTTATGTTCTGTGTATCACAATCGGATGTATTTTTAAGATAATAATGCATTCATATAATCTCTATGTTGCATGGTTAAAACAATCTCACACATTAAACATTTATTTATTTCATTACATTTCAGAAAGTAGAATTAGATTTTTTACATTTAGGGTCCTTACTCTTTGCTTTTATATGTACATTATTTATTTACAGTATGTACATTATAGAATGTTTTAAAACCAAAAGCAGCTAGTACAATATAATGTAATCAACACAGTTGTGTTGAAGCAGAGTGTCAGGGACTTGATTCCCCACGGGACAGCAGCCCATGTCTTGAAGTTCCTCAGACACAACAGCTGAAAATGACAACTGTGTTTTTCTCACCAAGGTAACCAACTACACTGTCATCAGGTATTGTCTGAACAAACTGTGCTTGTACTGTTTATGTTCAGCATGAACCTCCAGGCCCTAATCCAGTAAAGACCCTCTCTACAAATGTGTCTCACAATTCATGTCAATAACATGTCCTATAACTTTATTTTGGCTTTATATTCTTGTCACCTAATTTGCAAGCAAATATCACACAACAATAACAATTCCACACTTTCACAACAATTACAAACAACTGGAATTGTACCTTTTTTACCCTACCAACCTATCTTACTTCCTACTCAGTAATATAATAAAATTGAATAAATATATTAGTTTATAATACAATTGATACAATTAAATACAATACAACAAACTGTTGTATTGTACTCCTAAAGCATCAAAGTACCACACCACCCATTGAGATTTTTGTTTTTGTAAGTTGTGTGTATTCTTTACCAAAAGATGGCAGTATAATGCAGATATCAGTAGAACTGTCGCCACTGAACACTGATAACTGATAGCCTACATTTATTTGAGCCTTTTTATCATGACCTATATGCAGAATAGAAATCACATACTACAAACAACTAATGCTATGTGAGAAATGGACTAACAATGTATTACTATTGTTAATTAACAAGGCAACTGTTTTGCCTTGTGTGCTGATGTGCCTGTAGCCTATTGTAACCAGACTCCAGCAAAAACTATTAGTAAACTAATGTATTATCCACACATACAAGCTACTGTACATGCCATTCATTTATGATTGGACAGGGATGTACTACATCACTGCACACTTTTTTAGTGGCTCTTGCTGATGGCTCATTACTGTTTTGGCATTGTGTTAAAACTGATTTGTGTGTGCAAGTGTGATTAAATAGTTCTTCCTCTAACACATCAGAAGGTTAATGTTTTACATATAGCTGCAGTAAACATTGTGCTATAATGCAATGTATAATGTGTACTTAGTGTATGTAATACCATTTGTCATTTTTCTGAATGATTTAGTTCTAGGTTGATTTTAGGTTTACAAATTGAATATACTGTATACTTTGCCTAATTTTCTGTTAAGTTTCTGTTCTTAAGTTCATTCTCAGACATAATGCATTGAATCAAAAAGTTGCTTTTATAAAAAGCTTCTTTACACAATCATTGGTCCATTGTTGTTCATGAAGAATGAGTCAATACAAATAATCAATTGATGTAACATCAAATGGTAATGATTATCTTACACAATAACACCATTCTTATTTTTTATTGTATGTTTTTATGAATGTTGCACAATACAAAGCATCTGCCACCAATACAGTTGAATCAATTTATTCAATTATGTACATTATATGAAAGGCTTCTAAATGGAAAACCTTACATTTGGCTTTATATGTATTAATGAATTCATCTTACACTGTCAGATTCATCTGACATCTTGTGGGCATTTTTGACCATGCAAACAAAAGCAGCCAAGCAGTTTAAGAAAAATGATTACAGTATTATAACTGTGTATAATAGCATATAACTGGCCCAGATTTGTAATAAGATAATACAGCAGAGGCAAAAGGTATCCAACATCTGATATGAACTTCACACTTATAAAAACACGAATTGATGGGAAACAAGTAAAATAATTCCAATAAAATGTATGAAAAATATAAATACAAATTTGCTTGTAAAATTAATTTCCATATTTAAAAAAAATAACATACCTGAGATAAGAAATCAAAATTGATTAGACAACCTTTTAGATATAAAAAACAATTGGAAAAAGTCAGTGTTAATTGTAAATACAGAGAATAATGTTGCTGTTATTCTCAAGGAGGTATATTCTTTCTGAGATTTTGTCCACGTCTGATGACATTGACATACCAATTGTACCCTGCCCTCAATGTGACTTTCAGATTGAGAATGCATATTTACAATAGCCAGGCCAGAATGCAGTTAAAATTGACATTATTGAGCTTTTAGGCATGAATGAAAGTGAATCATTTGTGCTATAACCTATAAAGAAAAGTATATTATTATGTTACAGCACATACTGTATATAACGTATAGTATAACATTAGAAAGCTGTATGCAAAGCACTGTAATGCACAGCACTGCTAAAACTGCAATTTACACATGCTGATTTAAGTCTTAAAGTCTCAATCTGAAATTGATTTATATGGCGCCAACCGTGAAGACAACACTGCATCACTTCTGACTTAATGTTTGTCCATAACGTCCTCCCAATAAAGAACAAATACTGTTATGAAACTGACAAAGGATATACAACTCATTAAAATCACAAACTCTATGGTGTTGTTTATAAGAATCAAAAGACTGAGCTACTGTATGAAAGGTCCTTATAGGAAAGTCTGGCACTGCAGCCATCTTGGCAATGCTCCTTGGCAGTTATTTCTAACAAGATCAGACCCCTATCTAAATGAATGGGAAGAGAGCCATAACTGCACTTTCAATGGTCACCGTAACATAAAAACTGCATGTTTAGAATCACCAGTCAAATTGGATAAAAACCGCTTAAAAGGTTTGGTGACTTTGCCCCAAAATTCCCCAAAGGTTATACTTCTACACATGCGCAAGCACAGCTGTGCACTTGGATCGGATTAACCACACAATGGGCTCAATAGGTTAACAATTTGGCAGTTACAAAGCAGCCAATTCTTCCTTTAGAGGGGATGGGCAGAAGGTTCAAACAACCACCATCTTTACAGACTTCTCCCTTAGACTTTTATTCAAAATGTAGTTAATTCTATTCTGTCTCTGCTGTAACTTAGACTCAAAGGTTACAATTAAATATCTCATTAGCAAGATTCTCTTGGCGAAATTGCAAGATGATTTGCATTTGATTTGAGAAATATTTATTCATATGTTTTTACAATATTATCGATATTAAATACTAAAAATTATAATTAATAAATGTTCTATAGTGTTTATGGGTTTCGATTTACCCTAAAATGACAGATTGAGGCTTTAGACTATAAAGCTCAATAGAAACTGCCTATTTCTGGCATGGCTAGTGGAAGTAAGACTGCAGGGTACCGCGGCGGCGGACATCAGTGGTCCAACAGTGGAAGCCACCACCCAGGGAGTTGGCATGGCGTATGTTCACCTTTATGGTCTTGATGCCTTGGGTACAGAAAAACGTTTTTGTCATTCATTGTTAATGCATAAGCCAACATTGTTCCACATATGTCCCCACTGGAGCCTTGTTCTCCACTAATAAATACAGTTGAGTATGAGTTGGCAGCACAAAAAAAGCAATATACTTCAATGGCTCACCAAGGTTTTCAAACATTTTGTGAATAGTTGTTTCGTTGGCATCAACCATTACACGCTTCTCATCCAGCATCAGTACATTCATGGAGAGCCACTTTGACGACATCCACAGTGGGTGGTCTGAACAGAGAGAGGACATATCTTCATGCACGTATTCAAAATAATCCACTAGTAGCATAATTATTCATTCTAATACATACCGTCAGGAATCAGAGGCAGTGGAGGTTTCACAACAGTCCAGCCAGCTTTTTTAAACATGTCAATCTAAAGGAAACAATGGATATTCAAATGTTTAAAACCCTCCTGTTGTCCCTCTAATATTGTATTGTGTCACCAGAGGGCACCATCTGATTGTGTCTGATTGTGTTGTTCTCTTTATTGTCATTGCTGTGTGTATTTATTTCTTTATTAATTATTTCTTTATGTATTTGTTTTGTGCCTTTTAACCCTCCTGTTGTCCTCAAGTTTCAAACACACACCTTGTTGTGTCAGCAGTGCACATCATATGTGTGTGTAAGCTGTAGAATTAGGATTGGCGCCATATATCTGCCACAAAGAGTGTGTTGGGTCAGTTTGACCCGGAGGACAACAGGAGGGTTAAATGTTGCACTTTTCATGTTAAACGAATTATAGTATTTCCCCACAAGAGGGCAGCACAAGGCACTGATAAGAGCAGGTACAATTCCATACTACTCTCTTTCAATCTTCAGAATATTACCTGGCGGCAAGGGCGATCTGGGTTGGATAGAACCAGGCCTGGTCCAATGATGTTGAATGTAGCATCAATATGCATTGGATTGGGGTCCTTGAATGAGATTATGTGGACATTGTAGTCTGGAGCCAAATGACGACGCATCCATTCAATTCCCAAGTAGTTTGTAACCTAGAGATAGGAACAGTGAAGCTGTTGTGAGAAAGTGACCCTCAACATACAGTTTGCTCTACCTCTACTACTCCTGAAGACATTGCCTTAATTCATGTGGCTAGTAATGATAAGAAACTGTAGGACCTTGCTTAATACCATTTGCAATTGGTATAACTATGGTGTAGTGTATCTGTTGCTTATACAATTCTTCATTCCAAAGAATGCTACCCAGCCACTGAACCATGCAGTGTCTGATAAAGAAGAACCATTTGCCCTATAGGTTAATAAGGAACATGTATTTTAAAGACATCCATGCCTTTAAATGTATTTTATAGGCCTGGAATCTAGATTCTGGAATCTGGAATCTAAAGATTTTAAGATTGCAGGTCCAAATTCATGCAATATACCTGACTTCTCTGGACAAACAGGTCCCTCCCAGCTCTGATGAAGTCGGCAGCATCAAAACAGGGCTCGTGCTCTGTGGTCACAAACATTCCCTGAGCAGCCAGCTTGTGTCTGTCCTCCACAGTGCGTATAGGGTAGTTCTGTGTGTGTGTGTGTGTGTGTGTGTGTGTGTGTGTGTAGTGGGGGAGTGAGAGAGGCAAAATTATCTTTAGATCCAAGAAGTTGTAAAACTCACTTGAGTGCATTATGATAAGGAATGTTCAGAAATTCAGATGCAAGCCATGAGAAGCAGAAGCCATGTCAAAGTACACTTTCTAAGATAAAGCGTCACCTGATCATATAGGTCATCAGCCATGGTGGGTTTGGGAGCAGTGGTCCATTTAGCCCCTTTACTGAAGTACTCCTTGATCAATGGTCTATATGCCCGATACTCAAAGAATCTGGCCCTCCAGGCCATGGGAGCCTCAATGATTTCATTGCCCACGACCATAAGAATGTCTCTGGGCATGGCAGCATACATGCCTGGGTTCATTCAGAATAACAGAGGACAGTTTACTTTACTTACAACATCATAAGTAATGTTTATTAGCAGTTGAAGGGTGTGCTGTTTGCCTCCATGTGAAATGTGGGTGTATGCAGCCCTTTGAGGCTGTAAAGTGATGCGATTAAGGGAGCAATAAACTTGACTTGACGTATTCAGGTGTCAAAATGAGGGTATGCTGTTTGTTTCCATGTGAAATATTGGCCTGCACAGCCCTTTCAAATGTAATGTGATTAACCCTCTGGGCCCAAAAGCACTATCAGGGCGATTTTTGCTCCTGTCACATTCTTGTCACATTATTACTCACTGTGGGCTACATTTTCACTACACCTCCAAGTCCTGTACTTCTACGGAACAGCACATGTATGGCTAAAAGAATGTTTTGCTCAAAAATTTATTTTGTGCAGTATAACACAGTTATAATGGTTTAAATCATAAAATATTAATAAACATCAGTTGCATTTCTTTGATAACTGAATTTACAAAAAATGTAAAAAACATGTAATCACATTACATATGTTCCCACAATGGTTACCAATATTGAAAAATATAGATCATATACATGGGAGGACTATATAAATATAAATATCACTATGTTTACAAGGTCTTCAAACTAAGATTATTATCTATTCATGTTCTCTCATCTGTGCCTGCTGTGCTTAACCTTCAGCTATCTTCGGTTTGTTTTTGTCACATGACTACCGGGCTCAACCGATCATCCGTTGCTAGATTCGGACAAAAGTGCTGAATTACATGGATATTTCATGATTTGGTTAGTGTAAATGATTTTTAATTTTTTTTTTATGTTTTATGTTCAGACATGCAAAATAAATTTGCTTAAGTTTACCGAGTTTACCATGGTAAATTCAAGGACGTTCGGATATTTGAAAAGGTTTCAGTTTTTACTGGATCGAAATCAGATTCAACGGTTTGGTTTTGAGGATCATTTAAAGAAAACATGCTTTTTAACCCGCCTGCAGGTTTTGGAGTCCACAGGGCTAAATAAAGTTGACTTGACTTGAGTTTTTTCACATGGGGCATACTTAAAAATTACTATATTCCATCCATATTTACATACATATGATATATACATATACATACATATACACATACATAAATACATATAAGCTATAAGCATATAAGATATAAGCTATATAGTGTATAAAGAGGTTGATTCATATAAATATCACATTTTAAAATGAATGACATTTAATTATATTTACCTGTTGATGAGAAGTCTGGAGTTTTATATTCAAATGACCAGTCGATGGGCTCTGGCCTCCGGACAGTAACGCCCTCAAGACGTAGAATATTGCACATTTCTTCAATCTCAACAACAGCTTTCTTCAAGTGGTCCTTAGGAAAACATTGGCCCCCATACTTCTGGTAGAAGGGCCAATACTTCTCATATGTGTTAGCCTGTCATGGGGTAAACGATATGTGAGGTCCACATGTGTGAACTCATTCACAATGTTGCTGCACCACTAGTTATCTTGTTAAGTCTTTTCAGCACTTACTTTGACTTCCACAGTGAAGGGAGGCACGTGGGCATTTTCAGCACGACCAACAATCACCTCCTCCAGTGGGTCCCATTCATTGTAGGCACAGACAGGGCATTCCTCCTGCACAGGCTCAGTAACAGGTTCCTCCATGGCAGGGTGGGGCCATGCAGCAGCTGCACTTGAAGTGCTCTGGAAAGCTCCTTGCACCCATCCAGTTACAGCCCTGCCAAGCTGGGGTGACATTTGAGGTACAGCAGAATGTGTGTCGACTGTAATAATTCTGATTACTTTTCCCCCTTATTGTTTGTATAATTACACAAACTCTGTAGTGAAGTGGAATTTGGTGATTCTAAAACAATGGAACAGCAATGGAAAATGTTTTGTGTAATGAGATGGGCTTCAGAATACAAAAAAGAAAGGTAAAAAAAAAAATCAATGGAGTCATTGAAAGATCAATGGAGTCATTGAAATCATCGAGTTAAGGATGGAAATATATTCAGGTCACATTGGGGTCAAAGTACACTTATTGGTAACCGCTATCAAGAAAGATACACACTCATCGAAAAAAAAAAACTGAGTTTGAGAGCGCATCTGTGTCAAACAGCTGTCCACTGTCACTCAATGTCCACAATCGTTAATCCCCTTTTAGAAATGTAAAAGATTGACGTACAATATGGCATCCCTTACCAGAACAGTGTTTATTAATTAACCTTTGATCATGTTTCTTGTGATGTTATTGCCTATCTGCTCAAATTAAAAGTTTAAAATAAGAAGTAAAAGGATTTTATGGATAAAACACTATATTAAACAGGCTGCTTTTGCAGCTGAGGTGTGGTGAAAAGCCGTTTCACATGAACACAGCCTCTTCATTCGAATCTAAATTTTCGAATTGTGAATAAAAACATCAAACCACCACAATACCAACCATAGCTCCGATCAGATGGGCAGCCTCGGCACCTCGGCTACCTCCTCTGAGACACCTCACTCGCAGCATTGTCCAATATAATAATTACAGTTAGGTAATTTAATGAAGTCAAACGGAAGTCAAGCTTCGCAGCAGCGCAGAATCCACTTCTCACGTTGAAATGAGTGAAGACGACTCAGCTAACACTCAACTTTATAGGAGTAGGCTACGTGCCTCTAAAATCATTGGTTGCTACAAGTTGAGGGCAACGTGACATGAGAGAAAGCACCCTGAAACATTATCCCTTACGAAAGCAAATTCTTATCAACTTGGGCTATTCGAGTTAGAGCTTTTCAAGGATAGGGTAATATATGGAACCCTTTGCACCTCAACAATCCATCAATTGATTAAATCTTTTGTTTGTAAAAAAACAAACAAAAAACAGTTGAGTTTTTTGTTTTTCTAAATTGGTTTCTCAGTAGCTATCAGAATAGTTGAACACATATATGGCCCTATGGGCTACGTGTTATCAACACGTAGCCCATATCTGTAGCCACCACTAAAAATAAAAGGTTTTATTTTTTTTTATTGTACGGTGGTCCAAATTATTTAAGCATGAATATAGGCTTCTGTATGATTTTCCCCAATAGGGTTTGGTAGCCCTGCCTTACATGGCACACACAAAGGAGGTGACATAGGCTCACTACACCACATGCTCAGGCTGACTGTACTGGGTATCTATAGCCAGAGCAAAGAGTTCAGAGGATACGAGTTTAAATGTCGTCAGCAGCAGCATCTAGTGGTGTAACAACGATAGTGGAGAAACATTTTTAGACCTTTTGGATCCATGGGTGTAGGCTGCTATAGCTTACATGCAGACCAGAAAGAGATCATATTCCCTCAAATAAATAGGCATGATAGGCTAGATCTAAAATATGTATATGTGTGAAAATATATACAATTAAAACACCAAGAGGTGTACTGTATACTTTATAGGAAAATAACTGCAGTATCTCCCACTATTGTGTATCAGAATTCAGCCACTAAGGGTCCTTATGTTACAACATATATGCTAAAGCTTTTGAATATCTCCAATACTAATACAAAACTAATTCTAAAGTTGATTAGTAACATTTAACCCTTACATTTGATCACTTTTTTGACACTTTGTTCAGGTCAAATTGACACAAACACTGAAGCTATACAGAAATATAAATGTACATTCAAAATCCTTAACATATATTGTCTTTACATAATTTCCAAACATTATAGATCAAATGTATGATTTATGTATGTATTATAGCTGGCTGAAAGGTTATTTCTATGGCTTTCAATGGGTTGGCTATGGGGCTCTTCCTATGCGTTGGTTGTGAGGCTCATACAGCTGGCTGTGTGGCCCTTCCTGTAGCTGGCTGTGGGGCTCCTTCAGTGGCTGGCTGTGGTGTTCCTTCAGTGGCTGACTTGAGAGCCACATTCATAATCCCAATGTATACCCTCATTATCCTCATATACTTAAACATCCTTCTCTTCCACTGCACTATGTACTTCTGTTGGCTGCAAGACCGTCAGAGCAGAGAATCTTTTGCTAAATCTTTTGTTCATATTGCTGGTAGAGGATTGTAGTTGAAGTGACCTATACACACTTTGTCCCTCTGCTGTTAGCAGGTGTGAGGGTCAAGTTCCCACACTACAGAGGGTACAGAGAGCAGGAAGTCTGATGGTTTGATGCTTGCGTGGATTATAACAATGTAACTAGTTCTATTGTGTGAGTGAGTGAGTGAGTGAGTGAGTTGTCTGTGTAGGCATATAACTATATGTTTCAGTGTTTATTCAGGTAACACTGAAGGACGTAAATGTGTTATGGATATTGCGGGGCATTGTAGCATATCAACATCATAAAACTATATGGGTCTACATAGGTTTTTCTTTTACATGTCCTTCACATAAAATAAGTCACGGCCATGGAGTTTCAGATTGAAAAAATAAATCCTTATATTTTGTTTCTTTCAGTGAAGATTTGAAAAGGGCCAATTTGACACGAACACCACACAAAGGTTAATGTGTTTTTGTTAACTCGTGCTACCATCCTGATCTCGCGAGCTTCAGTTGGACTTTGCCGGGATATTGTTGTAAACCAATCCTGATCGTACAACTGCAGCCTATGTAAAGAGCAAGGCAAAAAACATTCCATTGCCCTTCAGGTTTTTTTGGTTTCCTTTAAACATCTGGACAAGATCCGACAAAAGGCGATGGAGTCGTCAGATGTCCATATGTATACGGTTTCTTTAGTTTTAGCAAGTTTGTTGATACTACCATTAGTCTTTAAAAAGCGTTTTCCTTATTACTGGAAGGATGCTGTACATATAGTGGGTTTACTGAGAATTTTAATTACGTTTATTTCACGTCGGAGAAGAAAACCTATTTATTCTGTTTTGGATCGGTTTTTAGAACAGCGTGCTTCCAACCCGGACAGACTGTTCATTGTGTTTGAAAATGAAACATTTACGTACCGAGACGCAGACAAAATAAGTAACAAAATTGCTAACGCGCTTCATTCTGACACACAGTACAAAGCAGGGGACACCGTCGCACTTTTCATGGGAAATGAACCAGCGTTTATGTTTACTTGGCTGGCGTTGGCTAAGTTAGGATCCCCCGTGGCACTTCTCAATCACAATATTCGTTCTAAGTCTTTGTTGCATTGTTTTAACTGCAGCAGTGCTAAAGTGCTGATTGCAGCTGCAGGTAGGCTCTCACTATCCTTTTTATTTTATTTGTATGCATTTTTATTTATTATTTACTATGTGCGTGGGGCTGGAATGTGTGTGAATGCCCATATGCCAGTGTATTGGTAAAACTGCTGTAAATCTTCCATAATTTAAGGATATCATCTTATTGTTTTTAAGTTTGAACTATTTAGAGTTTTAAATCAAATGAAAAGTTAAATTGACTTACCTATATAAAAATATATATCATCTTCTTGATTTGATAGGAGAAAAAACAACTAAATATACTGATTTCAAGCTTCATTATGAATGCTTAAGATATAATATCATTATGACACACAGCATGCATATTTATTGCTGTGCTATTTCTATTTTGTACTTTACCACTAATCAGGTTGACTTACTAAGAAAGACACGTGGTCAATTATGTTCTTCATTCTCTAGAGGTCAAGGGAGCAGTTGAGGATGTGCTTTCCTCTCTCAGAGCACAGGATGTGAGCATATATTTGATGTCAAAGGAATGTGACACACCAGGGATAAAAAGCTTCTCTGATCAAGTGGAGCATGCACCAGACTCCCCTCTTCCTCATTCTCTCAGATCACACATCACATTCAAAAGCCCTGGTGTCTATATTTACACATCTGGAACTACAGGTATTCAGTATCCTAATGAATTAGCACCTATTCATACTAAATGGTGTGCTGCCAGGAACAAACCTGTAGTGTTTTACTGGGGGGTATATGCCAGGCTGAGAAGGTCTGGTTAATATAAAGACTTTTATAAGAATTATAAAAAATGTAGTGTAATTGTTGTATTTGTTTCTAATTATAACAGGTCTTCCCAAGGCAGCAGTTGTCAATCAAAACCGTCTCCTTGCAGCCATGTCTTTTCTAGCAGCCAGTGAGGTCACACCTGGAGATATAGTCTATCTCAATCTGCCTCTGTACCACACAGCCGGATTTATCATAGGCTTTTGTGGCTCTATTGAGACAGGTGAGAGAGTGGCATCTTAATGTCCAAATAGTAGCCTTGCATGTTGGGCAAATTAACAGCATTTCACAGTCAGCATGGATATGTAAGATTTATTTCAGTCAGAATGCACTGCATGTATTACTAAATGAGCAGTAGGGTTCCCATGTTGCTTCATGTAATAATACACATAAGAGGCACCTACAATGTGATACATCTCTCCTCCTGTTTTGCGTTACCCCTTTCAACCCGCCCACCTCTCCATGAACTAACAAATCAAAGAGCCTTTTGTCATTGTAAACCCATAATCTGTTCAGAGCCGGACCACCATGATTAGTCCATCAGTGCATTATCTAAATAGGCTAAAGTTCATACCACTGAAAGAGCACTGTGTTACCCCATGGTCTAGATTACAATATATTTGATATTCTCCCAAGACAGAAGATGTCCACTAAAGGAAATTACTCTGTCACAATGTATGTAAACATACTGTAATAAGTAAGAAAACAGTATATAATACAATATAATATAATATAGTGTACAGTATTTCAGTGATTTATTTTATTTGGGAACATTATAGCTTTGTTTATGCATAACCAGGCTTTAGCAAATAAGTGTGAATTTTTAAAAATGTTATCAAACATTGTACATTTTGAAAATATTTAACTTTTAACTTTTTGTAAATTTCAGCAACTACTCATAGTCTGATAGCTGCCTGTTTTGTCCGCTGAAAGAAATCTGGTATTTCTACATATCAATGTATATCAATAAATGGGAATACAAACAAGCAGTGCAGACCACACCACACATCCTGTAGCCTTGGACAGTTTATTGCATGTGGGGGGTGGAGCTTCAGAGGGAGCACTCTATGGCATTGAAGGCAGAGGAGGTTTTGTTTTCATTATTACATTGCATTTACAATTACTTGAAAAATGGGTAATGAATTATTTTCATAATTGTATTCCGTAAAAAGATGCTTGATTTGAAGAGTTGTGTAAATTACACAATCCACGTGCTATACTGTACATAGTGAAAATAAGTGCATTTTGATAATATGAAACAAGAATCAATTTTATACCCTTTCTGCTCCCTGACATTGTAGGCTCAACTATCATTCTGAAGAGGAAGTTTTCTGCCTCTCAATTCTGGGATGATTGCAGAAAATACAATGTGACAGTTATTCAGTACATAGGAGAGGTTCTTCGCTACCTCTGCAATACACCCAAGGTAAAATGAATGAATCACGTTCTGCTATTATTTACAGCATTCTCAGTTTCAGTATTACAAATTATGGGATCGGCTTTTAATCTGCCATTTAGGCAGATATACTGTAGTCACAGATAACTTTCTAAATCTGTATTATTCCTGTGGCACTACACAGCTGACTGAAATAGTAATCATTAAAATCTCTACTATCATGTTTCGTACCATAGTGACATAAGAAGTAGACTTGCGGCTAGTGATTAGATAGTACCTCTATATGGCTTTGACAGATATGACAGAGCATTGATATACAACCCTGGGATATTTAAAAGCTACTGTTATTCCTTAAATACATCATGCAACCTTTATGGTGGTGGGTGTGATCAGAAGTAGTGTTAATATTCTGCCCCTAGGCATTGATACAGTATCTAATAGCATTGCATGGCTTAAGATTCAGATTACCATGTGACTTGTCACGAGTTAGAGAACATGGGTTGGTCTGTATCCGGTCACCTCTAGGAATAGATGCTGGCCTTTACTTATGCATTCCAGTGCCTTACCAATCTTCCTCTGGCATTGAATGTACAGTATTACTGCATCACTTAAGGTTCACATTTTAATGTTCAGTGATCAATGAATTGCAGCAGTGCTCTTGATTGTAGCAAATCAGGTTGTACTGAATTGTAACTGATGAATCAGAAATCATTCTGCTATATTATGTATTCAACCAGTCCCAAAACCCAGTTTTATATTTAGGGATTGTCTGGCCCTCAAGGTCATATGTAATGTTATTACACAGACATTGTTGAAATGTGATCAGAAATATAGTTATATTTATTGTTATTATTAGTCATAGTATATAAAGGTCTGTGAAGGTCTTCAATAATTATTTTCCCATTATGCTTTGATCACCACAACACAGAGACATAATGATAAACAACACAAAGTGAGAGTAGCCATTGGGAACGGTGTTCGACCAGAGGTATGGAAAGAATTCCTCCATCGTTTTGGGAACATCGAGGTCAGAGAATTTTATGCTTCCACTGAAGGAAATGTGGGATTTATGAACTACACCGGGAAAATTGGAGCCATTGGACGAGTCAACTTTTTCCATCGAGTAAGAATAATCTCTGCCAAAACATTGACACTACTTAAAAAGATATTAGAACGTATTTCAAACATCATTCCTATTGTGTGAAGTTCTTAAATTTAATTGCCATTATTTCTCAAATCACCATATATTATTTTCTGCTGTAGATGCTGTTTCCTTATAGTATTATCAAGTATGACACAGAGAAAGATGAACCAATTAGAGATGCAAGTGGACTCTGTATAGAGTCGCCAAAAGGTGAGGGACACTATTTTTAATTATATTACAAAAATATGAAAGGCTCATTATATCAGAGATATCTGTTTTCTTGAAGGTGAGACTGGGCTGTTGGTATCGAAGATCACAGACAGAGCTCCTTTTGCTGGCTATGCCAAAAACGAACAGCAAACTGAAAAGAAAAGACTGCGAGATGTTTTTACGAAAGGAGATGTGTACTTCAACAGTGGAGACCTACTGAAGATTGATAAAGACAACTTCATTTACTTTCAGGATCGTGTAGGGGACACATTTAGGTAAATAATTAATTGTTCCTTTTCTTTGCTCCTGCAGTTCAAAGTATATACAAATATCACAGCACTGGCAGCAAACACTGCATTGGTTTGACGACTTAAACAAATAACATTAACAAAACATAGAACCTAAAGTATTTGAGTAACATTATATGCAAGTTTTAATGTTATAATTTGGGCCAATATGTAACCTTTAAGAAAAGTAATACCTACTGTATACACTGTACTGGTATACAACACAAGGCAATGACATATATATAAATGTTGCCATCTGTTGGTCAGAAAGGATATATGTAAAATTGTAATTTCACAAAATATCTCTTCCATAGATGGAAAGGAGAGAATGTAGCGACAACTGAAGTGGCTGACATCCTTACCATTGCCGATAGTGTCAAAGAAGCAAATGTTTATGGAGTTCAAGTACCAGGTGAAGTACATGCCTGTTCTACTGCTGCAATTAAACATACAGCAGTACTGTATGTATGCAATTAATGATGTCTTCATGCTACTTTTTTATCTTCTAAGGGCATGAGGGGAGGATCGGGATGGCTGCTGTCACTTTAAAAGAAGGGCTCCAATTTGATGGAAGAAAGATGTATAGTCACATTGTTAGCTACCTGCCTTCATATGCCCGCCCTCGTTTTATTAGAATACAGGTAATTTATTATGAGCATAGAAACTATTAATATTTTTGTGAATTACTATCTGTATATCATTCTTATTTATTAATTGTGTTACAGAATGCAGTGGAGGTGACAGGAACGTTCAAGCAGATGAAGGTGAAGTTAGTGCAGGAAGGTTTTAATCCAGATTGCATAAAGGACCCTCTGTACATTCTTGATGATCTGGAAAAGCTATTTTTGCCAATGACGGCCCATGTCTACAGTTCCATCATATCGGGAAGCATGAAACTTTGAGGAAATTGTAGATACATCAACTGTATGCTCAGGGACTGAAATAATCTTTGTCATACTACTGGTCTGGGTTTTGCACTCCCAGGTTGGGTTCAAGGCCTGGAGTTGGCTTACCTGTAAGCATACTTGAGCAATATGCCTAACCTCTATCTGGTCCCTTTAGCCTACTCATTAGTCACTTTCTCTTCTAAATGACGCAAGGTTATTGTAGTGTGCATACATAGTATTACAATGGAATACTACATACAAAATATCCTGTTTTATTTTATGGACAACTTATCAAAGCTATAGAGGAGCTGTGTGAACAGGTAATGCTTGTTGTTGCTGATTAAACTTTGTAAGGGACCAATAATGATTTATATTGATTTACTGTCAAATAAATGTGCTTCCATATATATGAAATTAAAGTAATTTTTATCAAAATAATTGCTGACTCCTTTTCAAATTACTCATTTTATGTACCTCTCTCTCTCTCTCTCTCTCTCTCTCTCTCTCTCTCTCTCTCTCAACTAACCATGATTTTCATTAGACAGTAGCCATATAGCTCAAAGCAATATTACACATTTATTAAATCCTTGATTCTACTGTATATCGTTTCCCAAATTGAAATTAACACAGTGACATGGGAATAAGTATTCCTTTGTTAGTTGTGTTGGAAATATTTTTAACGCTTTGTTCCATTGGTTGAGTTAAGTATTTAAAAAAAAAAAAACTTTGATTACTTTAAAATGAAATGTTATTAAAATATAAATATTTTAAATTAAACACTAAATTAAAGTTAGTTGGCTATTAAACATCCTAAACTCGATCTTGTTTTAATATCCATATTAAAATAAGATCGAAATGTTTTGTTCCATCCAACAAAACATTTAGATTTATCTCAAATGAGCTGATTATTAGTGTAGGCTGTGCGTGAATAGATTTGACAGCATGTTGCTTTTTCTTCAATTAAAGTGCACAATACTCTGTTATCTACAACACAGTAACAACTCGTTCGAGAAGTCCTTCCAGTAAGGAAGCAGCTCCCTCATTTTACATTGCAAATAGTAAACCTACGTAATACAAAAGAAAAAGTGTCATCGAACAGCCCATCCTATGAAAATTGGTGACATCTTTGACAAAACCTTTTCTCATTGGTTTCAGGAAACTCCATAATAAGGAAGAGAAGTAGCTAAACAAGTGTGATCAACGAACCTACAGAACGGTAATTTAAGTTAACGTGAACGAACAAAATAATTACACACGAGGTTGTTGTATTAATAATTAGTAGTTCAGTGGTTACTATGAACGTGGCTTTCTAGATTGTAGCTAATGCCAGATAGACTAGCTTGAGCATGATGATGTAGCTAGCTAAACAGCTAGCTAAACAACTTGGCTAGCTGACTAACAAGAAGAGCTCTGCGTTCAGTACAGTAGTCTGAGGCTGTAATGTTATGGTACAAATTGTCTATCTAAGGTTTACCTTGTAGGATATCTACTAAGATAATATCGTTTGTAACCACGAGAGATTGTGTGAAGTGTTCTTAGATTGCTGTTGTCAGTGTTTACATAATCATATTCTAGCTAATGTTAGCAGACAGCCTAGTTTGATTAAACCCCAAATACTTTGTGTCCATATGGCATGATACAGATAATTGTATGATATTCTAGGGGTATTGTGCCGACTGCCAACTGCGTATGACAACTTGCAGTCATGCTGATAACTAGCCTCGTGCTAGCATCTCTCAGAGGTGTCCCATAGACATGTTTACATTGAATGACTCCACCTTTCTAGTTAACACAGCATATTAAACCGTACTGTAGTAAACCTTGGTTTGGATAAGCTGGGTTTGCATAAGATCCAATGCATACGTTTTCATCATGTTTTCATAATGGCATTTTGTTTACAGAAATGTCAAGAGCATGATAATCTCTCTGAGTACCTGCTTGAGCGTTGACCAAAACTCCTTGTGAAGATGCCTGCAGTGTCCACTGGGGCCAAGGAGTTGTATGTCTCTACATCTCTTGGTGACCTCAATAAAAAGGCTGAAGTAAAGCCAGAAAAGACAAGCACTAGAAGGTACTTTTGATAGCCTACTTATTTTACAGTAATACAAAAGGTATCCAAACTATATTAAAAAGTATCTAAAACGGTGTTTCTTTTATTATTTTATTCTTTATTTCAACAGCTATGTTCAAAGTGCCTGTAAATTATTTAAGAAAGCTGAGGAGTATCGTCTGGACAGAGATGAGGAGAAAGCATATGTTATGTATATGAAATATCTATCAGTATATGATCTCATCAAGAAAAGACCAGACTTCAAGCAGCAACAGGTAAATTATCCAGTTGGAACATATTTATTGCCATGAAATTAACTGATGTTTTTACAATAACCTTTTTTTACAAATGAAAAAAATCAACTGTTTTAATGATTGATTTAATGTGTTTCCTGTTCCAAAGGAGTATTTCTTGTCTTTGCTCGGCCCAAACAGCTTTAAAAAAGCCATTGAAGAAGCTGAGAGGCTCGCAGAAAGTCTTAAACTCAGGTTAGATGCTGTCGGGCAGACAATAAATATTCAATTATATTTAGAATGTATTGTAAATCAAGATGAACTGTGTGCTATTTTAAAACTTTTGTTTACTTTGCACACAGGTATGAAGAATTTGAGGTTCGTAAAAAGCTTGAGGAGAAGGAAAGGTTAGATGAAAAGAAAAAAAAGGATGACATGACTGAAAAGGATGTTCAAGACTCTCCCAAAGGATCAGCAGTTAATAAGAATGTGAAGGTACAGGTGTTTGAAAAAGTGATTTAACATTAATGTTACAAGCACAAAACCATAAGTAGTGTAAACTGTAATCTCTTGAAAGATAGTTGTCAATTATTAGCCACGGGTGTTGGGGTTGTCAAGAGTATACCGGTAAGTACTGTTCATTCAGAAGCGTTATTTTTGCTTTTAATCTTTTGTATCACTGCTTCAGGTTAAAGGAGAGCAGAATGAGTCAAAGAAAATATCGTCAAAAGGTAGTTGTACCATTCTTTAAAAATCTACTCGTGAACATTTTTATTTTCTATATTTCTATATAATTATAAGCTATTCCTAGATGACATTTTGTCCCTCCCTTGTCTGTTGTTTTATGATGCAATTCTTCCATGTGACAGTGGGTGGCAGTGCAGGAGGTATCACAGCTGAGAATCTCTTCCACCTGATGAGGGATCAGGCCATATCTGTCATTGTCATGGATGCACGTAGTCATGCTGACTTTGAGGAATCCCACATTCAGGTCCCGACCCAGACCTGCATCAGTGTGCCTGAGGAAGCCATCAGCCCTGGGTAGGAAACACATGGGACTGGTTTTAGATAAGTCTTTCATGCTCATTTAGTTGCTTCATTGATATTTGACAGTTAAAACATTAAACAGGCTTTAATGCATGCACAAATATTATTAGACACCATGAAATTCCCTTTGTTAAAAGAAGTAAAGATCAGCAGAAGTCATTACCCTTCTGCTGTTTATTTCAGAATTACTGTAAATCAGATAGAGGCAAAACTACCAGAAGCATCCAAAGATCTTTGGAAGAAAAGGGGCTTTGTGGACTACATTGTCCTACTGGACTGGTTCAGCTCCGTCACTGATCTCTGCATGGGCTCCACCTTGCAGAGTCTAAAAGATGCCCTTTTCAAGGTAACCTTCCAGTGTATGTGTCCATTCTCTCATATTGTTTCATCCTGGTCGTGAAGATGTAGTTGTGACGTGTTGACACGCTCCACAGTGGGACAGCATCACCATCATTAGCAGTGAGCCCATGGTGCTAGAGGGAGGCTATGAGAACTGGCTGCTGTTCTACCCCATGTACAGCACCAACTCCAAAGTTCGAATTCCAAGAGAGAATGTCTTCAGCACCCTTCCCCAGTGTGGGTAACACTTTATGCGCCCCACAGCACAAACACTTGGCATAATTAGCTCCCGCTGTGTCCATCAATCAGCATTTATTAAAATGACCTTATTGTTTTCTTTGCGATGAGCAGTGAACTTCAGCTACCCATCTTTAGAGGAACCCAAGCCTCAGATCCCCCTTCAACCTAAGCTGGAGCCTGAAGAACCCCCATTGCCTCTGCAGATGAATGGAGTTGCTGGGGAAGAGCAGTCAGTTCCATATATACCTGTGGTAGTAGATGCCACAGATTCCCCCATTGGCGGATTCAAAACCTCTGGCCCAGACCTAACCAAGCCCACTCCTACCAGCCTTCCCAGCCTCTCAGCCAAGGCCACCCCACAGGTAACTGCTCTAATGCTTCATCCATGCTGTGACGAACACGCTCATTTAAGATCTCTGAGGAAGGCATTCATTTAGTCTCAGCCTCTTTGGTTCAGCACCATGTCATAAGCAACTGTGCTGATACATATCATCTGTAAGCATGTCAGCACTATAGGGGGTAGTAGATTTGTATTGGTTCTCAAAGTTGTCACTCACAAGTTAAAAACGCTTGTGCAATGAAACATTTCAGTCTTTCCTATTTTACAAACAGCCAGACTTGTTGTTCAGTTTTCAGACAAATTCCTCCAGTATGTGTAAAGTCCGATTTGGTCATTGAGTTATATAGTTAGTCATTGTGCATGTCAATCAAAAGAACTCTTCTGTCAAGCAGGCAGGTCTTGACGTAGTTAGCCAGCACTGTCCCAGACTATATGCAAGGAAAGGCGGGCTCTGCGAGACTAGCATTCGTTGAATTATACTTATCATTACTCAACCTTATTTCTGTCGTTTTATTTTCTCTTCCAGTTTGACCGTACCAAGAAACCGGCCATGTGGTCTTCAGACGAGCCTAGACCTAGTCAGAATGGCCAGCCCAAGCTGATTCAGAATGGACCTATCATCCCCGACCGCTCGGCCAAACCCCCACTCCTAATCACCGCGTCCCTGTCTGAGGAGGAGCAGAGCCAGATCCACGCTGAGGCAGCTGCAGTGATGGAGAAGGCCAAGCAGGAGAAACGACTGCAGGAGCAGCGTGCTGAGAAGGAGAGACTGGACAGGGAACAGAAGGAGAGGGATGCGAAAGAACAGTTAGAGAAGGCGGAAGTTGAGAAGAGGAAGACCGAAGAGGAGGAGAAAAGACACCAGGAGGGGAAAAGACTGGAACGACAGAAGGCAGAAGAAGAGGAGGAACAGGAGAACAGCGTTGGGCATTTGAAGAGAGGAAAGGAGCAGGCTTCTGCTGCACCCCCCAAAAGTGTGTCTCTGGATGCTCCTGCTCCCAACCACATTGTCAGTGAAATTAAGGTGAGTTCATCCTGTCGTCTGCCATCTCTTCATCCTTGTACCCATGACAACACGTGAAAATCTTTAGTACATGAAATTGCTTAATCAATCACAATATATACATCTGCATCCATTAAATCCAGGGAGGTTTCATCGCTAAGATTCAAAGATTTATTTGTGAGATGCTCATGCTCAACGGTAAAGTACAAATGTGCAATAGAATGTCTTTTGGCTACTCCAGACAAGGAAAATAAATATTAATATGTATTAAAAAGATGAACAAAATATGTACACAACAGTGTATGTATACTTTAGCGGTAACTGTAAAAACATCTGCTCTCATCCTAGCTGACTACGTCACCAAATGAGCCACCCATTCTGCCTGCTATGAATCTGCAGCCCATTCATTTGATCTTAGTTACTTTGGTTTTCAAGATCTGTTTTGTCCCCAACCTCAGACTCCGGTGAAGCCTAGTAGTGAAGTAAAGAGAGGAACCATAAAGGCAAGAATGTTAAAAGATAGAACACCAGATGACTATGACATACCCAAGGTATATCAACACCATCTCAAAGTGTTGATCAAAGCATGCTTTTCCCAACAATGATTTAGACAATTTAGAGTAAAGCATGCTGAGTTTTTAGAAACTGTTGAAATACTGTAGTTTTACAATACATCATGAGGAAGTCTCCCAAGAAGAGATATTGCCATTGTCAACAACTGCCATTTGATAACAGGCGCCAATCTACACAATATTCACAGAATAAAAAAAAAAGTTCAGATTGATGTAATATGTTGTGAAGTGTATTACAGAAATGGTTACCATGAGAATTTTAGCATAATGCAACATTTACAAGTGTGAAATCTATATTGACTTGGGAACATTTCAAATCCAGTGATTTCCACATGATCAAACAAAGCAATGTTTGTGTGTCTTCTAGAGAGAGCCCCTGGCCAGAGCTAGGAGTGAGGAGATGGGTAGGAGTGTTCCAGGCCTGCCAGGTGGATGGATGAAGGTAACTATATGGGCCAGAACCTATGGACTCAAACCAAGCAAGAAGAAAATAAGATAATCTTCTCAAATGTATTTCCAGTTGATATCGAACCTTGTCTTGTTCCTAACTGTCCCCTCCATGCTGTCTCTGCTAGTTCCTGGACACAGTGACAGGCACCTATCGCTATTACCATTCCCCAACCAACCGCGTCCACCTGTACCCTCCTGAGGTCTCTGTTCCCCACACTCCCCCATCTACACCACCCACAGCAAAGCAGAAAATGCTGCCGTCAGATGAACCGGAACCAGACCGGGAGCGAGAGCGAGAGCAGTCTAAGCTGAAGCGCTCCTATTCCTCCCCGGATATCAGCCAGGACCTTAGGGAGGAGGCCCAGAAGAAATCCACTGCCCCCGCCATTGCTGCCATTCCTACCATCAACAGAGAAACCAAGTAAGGCACATGAAGAGCATTTGAACAGGAAGGGATTTTATAAAGCTAAACCGTTGAGAAACGGTGGCCTGTTAAGTTAGTTTACCAACGCTACCAGCCACTGTAGGTCACTACAGTGACTCACCACCTGTCATTTTGAGGTCTTACTATAGTTTTAGCATCCAAAACACCCTAAACATACAGTACATTGGTGTATTTCTACCATACACTGGCCAGCACTGTCACTATTTCTCTGCCCTTAGACCTGCTAGCGTTAAAGCCTATGACAAAGTGGCGATTGCCCGACCTTCAGCTGCCAAAATCCGCAACCTCAACCCAATCTTTGGGGGCCTGGGGGCCTCACTGACGGGCCTGCGGAATTTGGGCAACACATGCTACATGAACTCCATCCTCCAGTGTCTGTGTAACACTCCTGCCATGGCTGAGTACTTCAACAACAACTTCTACATGGAGGACATCAACAGGTGACATAGCTAGTGTCGCTCACCGTCCAGAACCACGTGGCAACTGAATAGCCAGTGCCAATAAACCCCCGTCCTATTCCTCCCGCAGGGCCAACATTCTGGGCCATAAGGGGGAGGTTGCGGAGGAGTTCGGTGTGATTATGAAGACCTTGTGGTCAGGTCTGTACAAGTGCATCAGCCCACGTGACTTCAAGGTCACCATAGGGAAGATCAATGAGCAGTTCTCTGGCTACGAGCAGCAGGACTCCCAGGAGCTGTTGCTCTTCCTTATGGATGGCTTACATGAAGACCTCAACAAGGTAGGTAGCTTGTTGAGGACCTGGCTACTCACAAATGGTTAACAAATCTAAATAGCTCCTCGCAGTAAGAGAGGCTTATATTGTAGATTGCTGTGATGTTAACTAACCAGTTATTTTCTAATGCACTGACATTACTTTACCAGTGTATGGCTGTCTTATATTAGGACTATGTATATCATGTAGATGTTGTCTGCCTTCTGCCATCGTTTAGTTTTTGTTTATTTCTTTCTTTCTTTTAATGCTGGGTTTCCTTTTGATGGGAAATTAGAGAGTAAGTAAATAGGTGTGTGTGTGCTTGTACCTCCTTGCAGCAGTGTGTGTGTGCTGTGTCTGCACCTGTCAGAACCTCCGTGCATGTGGACCCACAACATGCCCCATTGCCTTTACTGACTTAACCTGTACTGGCTGCTTTATCCTATACAAGGGAGGTGGCTGGCTGTGCTAAACCATTAGGGGTGAAGGGGTTTCCTCCAATACAAAGTCAGTTCATGTTTAAGTCCTACAGTGTTGTACTGTAACATGCCTTCTGCATTCCAACCCATGTGTCTGAGGGGGGAAATTATACTGAGCTCACTCCTACATTTCTCATGCAACATCATCCCATCCCATAGCATTGTTTGTTGTCTGACAGTCTGCCCTGTCATCATCATCGTCATTAAGGAGACTATTTAGTTAAGCGTTAACCTAACACCCTTTGGACTGCCTAGTAATGTAGCTAAATATGTTGTATTGCCGTTGGTAAATGATTAGTGTAAAGCCTCAGAGAAATTTGGGCTGTAGTTCTCCCACTTTTCAGCCTAACAGTTATCCCTACAGTAGTGTTAATAATACTGTTTTGCTTTAAGGTTTTCCCAAGCGCTATGTTTTCATCTCCTATGTCAGGCAGACAACAGGAAGCGGTACAAAGAGGAGGACAATGACCACCTGGATGACCAGAAGGCAGCAGACCTTGCCTGGAGCAAGCACAAGCTGCTTAATGAGTCCATCATTGTGGCCCTGTTCCAGGGCCAGTTTAAGTCCACTGTGCAGTGTCTGACCTGCCACCGCAAGTCACGCACCTTCGAGACCTTCATGTATCTGTCTTTGCCCCTTGCCTCCACCAGCAAATGCTCCCTGCAGGTCAGTCTCATAACACACAGAAATATGTCTTAAACATTAATATAGCTGCAAGGTTATTTTTAATGTAAAGATTTAAAGGAGTAAGTGCATCCTGAGTAGAGCCGTGCCTGCTGTGCGTTCATGTTAGTATGTGTGTGGCCCATGGAACATTTGGTGGCAGAAAGTTGTATAGAGGCAATTTAAATGAAATGAACGTGAACATGTATTTTGTGTGTTGTTGAGTTTTGACATAATCCATTTCTTTTCCCACCATGCACCAGGACTGTTTGAGACTCTTTTCCAAGGAGGAGAAGCTGACTGACAACAACAAGGTGTTCTGCAGACACTGCAAAACACATCGCGACTCAACCAAGAAACTTGAGATCTGGAAGGTTCCGCCCATTCTCCTGGTTCACTTAAAACGGTGTGTAGTAGAGTGTGCCCTTCAACACTCCACTATAACTCCAACAGGCTTGCGTCCTGAAACAGCTAGTGTATACACACATACACTTAGTATATAACTACTGTATTAACAACTCCGTTATGACTATTTTATTATCAGGACTTCAAGATGTTGACAATTCTGTTAACTTCTTAGCCTTCTTGGAGCGTCTAGTTTTCTGTGTTGGGTTTCTATATACACTCATTGTTTTGCTTTCACAGCTTCTCTTACGAGGGCCGATGGAAGCAGAAGCTGCAGACCTCTGTGGACTTCTCTCTAGACAATCTAGACCTGGCCCAGTATGTCATTGGACCCAGGCAGAATCTCAAGAAATACAGCCTTTATGGGGTTTCTGTAAGTAGCACAATCAGTATAGGATGATGTTGTGTTGCTTTATTATGCACATGAAAGTTGGTTACCCATTGCTATGTGAACTATGAACCACACACACAGGTCAATACAATAATGGAACATAACCACTATTTAGAAAACTCATCATCATCACATCAGTTCTCATAAAACCCAAAGTGATGTAGTTGTTGTGAGAGTTGACCATCACCTTCTCCTTTCCTAGAACCACTATGGGGGCTTGGACGGAGGTCACTACACAGCCTACTGTAAAAATGCCCCCAAACAGCGCTGGTACAAGTTTGATGACCATGAGGTGTCTGAAATCTCCACCTCCTCCGTCAAGTCCTCTGCTGCCTACATCCTGTTTTACTCCGCCCTGTGATACACACAGGACACACTCTTCTTATCACATGTCTGAGGACCTGAATGTTACTGGGCTAGGTGTGTTTGTGTGTTCTGGATGGGTGAATGGCACAGGGCAGTGCATTAGCTTCTCCTAGCTGTTAAAACACTCATCGAGACTAACGGATGCTCTTATTACTTTGAATTGATGTGGTAGGACTGAACGCACTCTGTAGTCCTGCTCTAATACGCTCTGTTTCGCTCAGTCTAGCTGGCTTTAAGCAGAACAGATCATTCACTTCCCTGTATGTGTGAAATACACCAGGGTAAAAAGTTAGATGGCATGGAAATGCCAACCTATTGCTGATGTTGCACATTTAACATGTACATATTATAGGAAAGGGAGAGGTATATCTGTAATGTGACCAAATTCTTTCTAATTTTCTTTTATAGATTAGCAGCCATCATAGCATCAGTGCGATTTAGCAGTATAAGCCTTTTTATAGCCTTTTTTCTGATTGCAGAAGAGGTTGCTGAGTGTATAACCAGTTTTTCCTCACTCACTAACCAATGATTGAATAGTTAATTTGCATTGCTAACCACCTTCTCTGAAACATGATGCATTTAGCCAATATGCAAAAGTTTTTAAGGTGTGTGTGTTTAGTACACATTGTTCAATATACTATAATGACCTATTAAGAATGGTTGACCTTAATGTTGGTAACAATAAACCAAAATTGTCTGTCATGTTCACCAGTTCAACAGCTGAATCTATTTTAGGACACACCCCTGCTCCTTCAAGATTGGCAGTACATTTTGCTCTGTTGAAATTAAGACTAATTACTAATGTAATTACTGACATTATACTCTATCTCAATTTTAAAATAACATCTGTCAGTGATCTACCATTTTATAAGTACGATTTGAATAAGATTGTGTCTCAGATGTCTTCCTTATTTCAATGCGCTCTAATTCTGCCGTTGTGTACAGACCTGAGAGAAATATGTCACTCACAGAAATTGTGAAACTGTCAACATTAGCCTGACCTTTGGAGATGTGAGACGGATCTCTGGCTTAAGTAAGCACAAACAAACAAATATGTTTCCTTGTAAGAGAGGCCTGAGTTGGAAAAAATAATGTGACAGCTGAGAACAGTTATTTCCTTGTCTTGGCATGAGATTATAATGTGTTTCCTTTCTTGTATATGCTGGTTATTACTTTATACTTTTTATTTCAGCTATAACAATTAACCTCAAATATCACTATACATATTTATTAAAACGGATCCATACTCCATTTAGCTTCCAGACTTTTTTCCTTTTCGTTTGATGACAACACCCATAGTGAAAATACTTGTCACTTGATGAATTATCTTAATTTAGGTTTATCCTAATTCTGGTCCTTTGTATGTTCTTTGCATTGCCACTTTCTTATCAGCAGAAAGTGTGTGCACTTCACTCAACGATAGGAATCAATCATTTACTTATTTTGCTGCTGCAACATCTTAGTATTAATAATACTCTTATCTTAAATTTGAGCTGTAAAACTAGTTTTGATAGGCAGACACCTCCAGAAAGCAAATGGTTTTGTTTGCCATACAGGCTGAGTGACTATAATGTCACCCACTAGATGGCATTCATTCCTTCTCCCAAGAACTATGAGAATATTGTTGCACTACAGCATCTTGGCAACAGCACATGGTATCACAGGTTTAAAATATGTTATAAGGACAGCTATTCTGAATCATATCTAGTAGGCCTGTCAGCACAATTGTCTGTGTATTGGTTTAGCCTTACTGGAAGAAGTGACAGAATAGGCATTTATGTTGTCAGATGATAATCTCGTTTAAATTAACTGGGAGGCCAAAAGTATAAATGTTACCATGTTTATGATTTACTCATATTTACTCATTATGTAGTCATACTGTAGGCTTTGTGACATCATGAAACATGAGACTATGGGTGTATACTGGGAAATACTCCTCAATCAGATCTGAACTCCCTATGTAGCGTTGCACTTCTGCTTATGCTACCATCAAGCTTCAAGGATGAACCAGTGCATTAACTGCCTTGCTAAAAATAAGTATTTTTAACAGCCACTCCGGCAGAATTACAGTACTGTATTTCTGCCGGAGTGGCTGTTGGCTGATGATTTACTGTAACATGGTAATGGAGTTTTAGGTGTTCTCAGAGGAAAGGGAACCTCAGGGAAAGAAATATTTGGTTTTCAGCTTGGTGTCTTCACCCAAGCAGCGGAACTATCCAGGTTGAGGTTTTCCTGGAATACATATTGGTCACCAAACATTTGCGGGAAGTAACTGGAAATGGATTTGGGTTGGGTTGTGTTGTGTTGCAAACAACGTTCGTTGTCGGTAGTCCGGTTCTGAGGAGAAACAACGAGATAAATCGGTCAGTAATACGTCCCTTCAACGCCAATGTTCACTCACTAACGCTAGTAGCCTACCGTCCTCCCCGCTTGCTCTCTTCTGAACTTCTGGCATCTGGACTTTTTTATTCCCCTTCCTGGGAGGTTTGATTGGTGATTTTTGACAGTTGGTATGTCCACAGGCAGCAGCCTGGAAAATAGCGTCGTACGGTGTGTCCTGTGGGTGTGTCCCAGGACAGGGTGGATAGTACGGACACCACAATATGTAATCACAAACGCTAAGACATACTCGCAACACCTGTCATAATATCATACCATAACAGGTATGATATTATGATATTATGACAGGGCTGCACCTAAATGATGTTCTGGATCTTTACCACATAAATCAGCATGAGAAGAAAAAGCTACAGTATTAACTATATACACACACACAGTATAGTATTTTGTAACCTGTGGGTAAAATTACATTATTTCACATCTGAGACACATTTGATTAGTTATGCATCTGGTGGTCTGAGTAATCGACTCATGGTCATGGTTTCTATTCCTCATCCCTGACACGTACTGTCTGTTAAATTGATATTCAGGTTTTAGATGAATGTTAATAAATACTGTAATTACTGTAATTTACATGGAGGAGGCACAGAGGGTCTAACTTATGTTTGCCTCAATCTTTAACTGTTATTGAGGAAAATCTGTATCTTCATCTTTCTGTCAAAACAATATGTACATATACAGAAACACTGATAGATACAGCATGCATCATTAGTTGCCAGTATAACATGTTTATAGCCATCAATAGTATTGTAATAGACTCCTTGTAATTTTGGAAATATCTGCAAACAACATGAAGATTCTGTTTGTTTGTTTTTTACTTAAGATAAAAAGAAAAGAAAAAAGTACAACCATGTTTTCAAACTTGACATCAATGTTGCAATGAGTCGGAATCGTATTAAATTTGGCACTGGACAAATGGATCTGAATACTATGCAAATTTGGCAGTAGAAGTTACATCCCAAGTACATGTCCCAGGGAGCACATGTCTATTTTTAAGGGTACTTTGTGTTAGCTTCAGCTAGCCAGCACTGGATGTTCCAGAGCCCACCATTATACATTATGCGTATGCAATGTGTAGCAGACTAGCAGTAGTTCTGGTGGGTGAATCCCCACCCCACTTATAGTATATACATTTGTATACTTTCTAGAATGACCAAGTGAGCTTGGGTTTAGGCCATTCTATTATTGGAACATCTCTCTTCCCTTGAAGACTATAGTACCATGTTCACCTAACTCTCCAACTGGGATTTAATTGGCCTTGGACTTTGAATTAGTGGGCAATGTGTTAAGTTTATATCAGCTGATGGGTGGAAAGTTGGCCACCTTATTCTTTTGTTCCTGTGTGTTATTTTTAACTCCCCTACACATGATAGCCCTACATTAGGCAGACCTAGGATGCATTACATTTGTGTGGGAGGAGCATAGCATAGTGTGTAAAGCAACATATTGTGTTTAGTGTATTTAAATGAAGAACATTCACATTAGTAAAACATTTTGTCCCAATAGTAGAGATTTTGCATGTGTGTGTGTGTGTGTGCACTAATGGTGTTAACATCTGAGTGGTAGATGGCAAATAATGTGGAATATGATGAGATCACTAGCTACAGAATGTATGGACATGGTGATGGGGTGGGGTTGGAGAGAAGTCTTACAGAAGCTTACAGATTGTCTAGGGAGAAACAGGTTCATTTACATAGTGTGGAGTTACAGTACCACTAGTGTTGACCTAGCACTGTGCTTGGGTTGCAAATCGTTTATGATATTCAAAACATACAGTATACTGTAGCAGTACTTGAGCATGATGTTATGTGGAAGTGTTATTAGCAGTTATTTTCATAAGAATGTGCCGACAGGGTTATGTATTGGCACCTTTTTGTAATCAAGGAAGCAGATCAATTTATTTCCTCGACAGGAAGGAAATTGTACAAGGTTAAACCCAAGCCCAACTATATTTCAAAGTAATCACTTATCACATGTATGTTGTCCTGCCTGTTCTGTACAATACAGACTGAGCTTGTATTTTGCTTGTCAGTGGTAGTAAATGTGCCCAATAACAATACTTGTATGCTGCACATACTATGAACCAGTAGTAGTTTTTAGGCCAGTAGCCTCAATGTATGCATTAAGCAGTCTACATTCGCTGATGCTGTACTTTGAGTGTCTGTTCAATAATCATTATGCAAATAAGTACACACTACAACATTGTATAGTCCCAGCATTCAGGTGGGAATATGTATTCCAAGAAGGCAGCTCTGACCTCTAGTAGTCGAGCAGCCGAGAGCTACATTTAGCTTTGTATTGAAAGCTTGCCTGTATTTTCAGCTCTGAGGCTTAAAAATGATAACCTGACGCACCAGATGGTGTGTTACATGGGAAGCCATCTATTGAAACCAATTTGAAAAAGGCAGGTACTTCCACAAATTACCTGGAAGGCGATTGAATGAACAGTTTATCAGTCAGTTAACACACCTTAACTACACCCCTAGCTGCCAGTATGACGCTGATATATCAGAAACACTACTGTGGTTCAGTTCGGACTGAAGCACAATTTCCAGATTAATATCGTAGTGAAGTCTAACTGAAACTTGCAAGATCAGCTTGGTATCACAAGGTATGAATGTAACCTAGTCTGAATAAATACAAATAAAACTGAAGTGGCAACAGGACTACAGTCATAATTCTGCCACTGTACAATATCTAAGGGGGTAAACAATCCCCTGAGAGACAATCCTGTCCAGAGGTTTTTAATACAAACACCCAATGTAACAAAATAAACACACATTACTTCTTTGCCAGTACTTTATTTGATATTTTGTAGAACAGGGAACCAATGATTACAAAATAAAATAAAAAATAACCGAGAGCCAGCCTTTTAAGGCAAAAACATAAAACCATAAGTGTTCTACATGCTACTCAATCTAATTCATCATGCTTGCCTGGAAAAAAGTATATACGAATTTAATAAAAATAAAAAAAAGACGTACATTATACTTCACCGTTAACTTTGTACCTTCTCTTGCCTCCATGCACACAATTTACAATACATTTAGATTTAAAAAATTAAGACTTGTAGGTGCTTTAAAACAAAGCAAATGTTCTGCAGAAGACAGAATGCACCTATAAATAACTGAAAAAAAAGAAAAGAAAAAAGACCATCGCCTGCAAAAAACTGAATGTTCCAACTTCTTTTTGAACATAAAATAGAATTTTGCATCCTACCATTAACACCTGCGCGTCTCGTAGTGCCAAAACAAAAATGGAGGTCAAGTCTGCCTGACCCATCAATCTCCAATAATTACACTGAAATAACGCATTTTGTTAAAATAAATATTGCATGTCTGCTGGAAATAAATAATGATTACTGAAACGCTTCTATGTTTAATGTATAAGTCAGACAGATTACACTACTGAACCATGTCACTTCATGGTATGAGGATGGTCGTGTGTAAAGCACTAGTGCGGCTTTGAGTGTCTCTCGCGGCTGTTACCTTGAGGTAGATAACACATTTACATTAACGCCTACTAATAATGGTTGCTGCTGGCATCATGTGTAAAATAACTTTACAGTATGAAAGGGCTATTAAGGAAGCTTTTTGTGTGTTTGTGTGTGTGCGCGTGTGTGTGGGACCAAAACTTAAATATGTTTCATACACAAAGAAATGTGACCCTAACTCCATCCCAGTTTTAAAAGTAAAATGCCTACAGCAATGATATCAATGTGACAATGTGTCATGTCCCACCAGCTCCTGGATCAAGTCTAATCTCTCCCCAACCCCACTGTCGCAGCAGTACACATCTCCCATTTTCCACCTTTATACCAGCTCTTTCCCTGCTCCACCCTTCTAGTTTACACTGTGTGCCAATGACACTGCCAGTAGACATGCAGGTGCACATAATAATCCACAAAGGCCTGGGGAGCCAAGCTCAGTGGGGAACAACACTGTCAGTATGCACTACCCCTTCAAATTCATATCCTAAAACAATACAAATAAAAAGAACGGTACATTAAAGTTTGAAATGATTCAAGTAAAAAAATGCTAAAACGAAAACAGAACAGCCGATTTTGCAATGTGAGGGAGGTCGTTTTCTTTTTCTTTATTCAATTCAGGTGCTTGAAGATGCTGCTGTATGTTTTGTGGGCGATCTGTGGCGAGCACTTGACAGCAGAGGGGCTGAGGGACGCCTGGATGGACTTGAGAGGCAGGTCGTCGGGGCTGTCGAAGCAGGGCAGGGCCAAGGTGTCCAGCTGCATGTTAAACACCACCTCCCCGTTGCGGCCTAGGAAGCCCTCGTCCGGCTCCCGTTCCCTGTCTTCCGAGGGCTCTGGCTCTGGCCGGGTGGCGCTCTCCCCCACCGCCACCTCGTCCTTGCGGCCAAACAGGTGGTCCAGGTAGCTGGTGTACGTGCTCTCGATCTGGAGCTGGTCCTCTTTGCGGAGGTCCCAGCACGCTTCGTCTATTAAGCAGCCGGTGTCCTCCCTCATCTCCCCGCCCCCAAAGCTCTCCCAGGGGTGGGCGGGCCTGACGCCGTCCCCATCCACCAGCCCCCCTCCGCCCAGCTGGGCCAGGTTCACCAGGCACTTCTCCTCCTTCTCCTGGCTGATGGTCTTGGAGCCTGAGCGCGGAGCCTCCAACTGGGAGACGGAGGAGTTGAGCTCGTTCAGGAGGCCCACCTCGTTCAGGAGACCCACCTCGTTCAGGAGGCCCACCTCGTTCAGGAGGCCCACCTC
>JAODUG010000018.1:1121236-1135118 GCA_027564795.1 Aphredoderus sayanus | reverse complement strand
AGCTCGTTCAGGAGGCCCACCTCGTTCAGGAGACCCACCTCGTTCAGGAGGCCCACCTCGTTCAGGAGGCCCACCTCCGGGCTGGGCTCCGGCTGCAGGCTCAGCTTGATGGTGCCGGCGATGAAGGAGTCAAAGTCGAAGCCCTGGCTCTGCGTCCGATGTTTCTCCTGCGCCCGGTCCTTCTCCACGGGGCCCTGGGTCTTCTCCGCCTCCTGCAGGGCCATCTGGGCCTTCACCAGCCCGTTCTTCTCGCACTTGCTCTTGGCCTTGCGCTCCGCCCGCTCCTTGCTCTGCTGCTCCTTCCAGTTGGAGAGGTCGATGATGAGCTTGGGCTCGTAGTAGTGGTTGACCTCGCTGTCCCTCCAGATCAGGTTGTCCAGGTAGGAGGGCGACACCGCCTTGTAGTTGCAGGTGTGACTGCACTCCAGGTCGCAGTACTTGTTCTCGTGGTGCTCGTCCTGCCAGGAGCGCTCCGGGGCCAACGGCGGGGAGTAGTCGAAGGACGGCTCGTCCAGGAACTTCTCCCGCTCACCATCAGCGTACTTGCGGGGGTCCACCTGGTGGCAGAAAGAGGAATAACGCGACCGTTTATGGGTGTGTCCTGATGAAACGGGAATGCTCAACCTGTGCGTTTGTGCACACACACACACCTGAACCTCCTCCTCATCGGTGACGTTAGAGAGGGCCCGTGGGTCCACCTGAACCTCGTCCGGCTCATGGGTACTGTGCAGGTGCCAGTCAACTTCAGATAGCTGGCTGTCATGGTACCTGATAGAGAACACTGTTAGACTGCTGCACACACACACACACACACACACACACACACACACACAGCCCAGCCTCCAGCTGCCTGAAACACCTCTGAAGGTGAAGTGTGTTTGCAGTGTGTGTGTACCTGTCCCAGGTGTGGCTGTGACTCTGGTCCATAAGCAGGATGTCGTCTACTTCATCCTCGATGTGGAAGGGGTGTAGAGAGATGGGCTCATCTAGGGGAAAGGAGTAGTCGGCCATGTAGGGGTGGGATAGCGCTTCCTCCGCAGTCAGCCGGTCCATAGGGTTAAAGGTCAGGATCTTTTCCAGAAAATCCAGGGCTGCAGAGTAAACCAGAGGGAGGTTAGGGTTGGAATGGAAGATAACCCCCAAGCCTGTCTTCTAACTATGAGGGGATACAGAAACATGTACAGTAGTTCCCTTCCCCCTGAAGTGTCAATACAAAGCTCCTAACAATGTGTGTGTACCCACCCTGGGCACTAACGTCAGGCAGCAACTTGGCCAGTGGTGTGTGAGGCTGTGACATGTCGCTACGGATGAACACGGGAATGACACTGTGGAGCTCCTGGCGGTCTTCCTCGCGCAGCACTGGGATCGACTCCAGGATCAGCTGCATCTGCTCCAGCTCGTGGGCCCCTGGAAGGCAACACACACACACAGTAAGGGCCCCGAGTCAAGCAGTAGCAAATACACAGTGTAGAGAGGGACGTGCGTTTGCCTTCGCCTGCCGCATGGACCCAGGCACACCAAGGTGACATTACCCCATGTAAAGCAGAGGCATGGCTTCATTACAGCCCACACCCTGCCATCACCATGGCAGTTCAGAACAAAAGGATGGAGAAGGTGTGACGGCACACACGGTAAGCTATACCTTTACAGCCTGTAGGACGGGGTGTGGCTGAAAGCCGAGAAGTAGGACGGTATAGGTTAACCAATAAACACACACACACACCTGCAAAGAGTGTCTTCCCCGTCAGCATCTCGGCGAAAATGCATCCGGCAGCCCACATGTCAATGGCTTTGGTGTAGTTGTTGGGCGACAGAAGCAGGCGGGGAGACCGGTACCACTTGGTGACCAGGCCTTCTGAGAGATGGCCCTGGTGGGAGACAGAGGGAGGAGACAGGCCCATTCATCAGACAGGGATTCTGCACATCACAAAGACAGCCTCCACCACAGTGGTGTGGGATGGATGCAACCGTCACCATGACTCCAAGCCGGCGCATTGCAGCGGCCTATTGGTTTCCCCTCTTCAGAGGGACTGCCATGTTCACCAAGCCACTGATCAGCGTTATCAGAGCAGCCAAGCTCTGAGCGCGTGACTGAAGGCAGCCACACAACCCCCCCCCCTCTCTCCAATGACAGGCTGGCTCTCTTGGTCGCCCGGCCACAGGTCAACCGGGAGACAAAAAGCCCACTGGGGATGAAATGCATGGTCGGGGGCAGGCACGTGCAGACCTCGACAGCAAGACTGAAAGGGGAGAATAATCCCCCACGCCCCTCCACTGTCTGCAACAATATGCAGCTGGTCTGACTACCTCCATGGACCGCAGCATGCTAAACACAGTCAATGGCCTGCTGTGTGCGTTTCTGTGCACAAATGGTAGGGAAAGGATGTGGGTAAGGTGACACCCCGATTAGCCTCGCTGCTCTCTCCCTCTCCAGGCCACTGCTCACGTGGCGGTAGTTCCACTTGGGTAGGCACACCTCGGCTACTGTTTCTGCCCTAATTTAGCCACAGATACCTTATGTCACACTATCCGGGCTCCTAAACAAACAGCCGTGCGTGACACCGCCGCACGTACCGGGCCCACGTGAATGACGCTCAGCTGGGATTCAGGCTGCGTGCTGCTAAGCCACTGCCATTCACCTTGACAGTAGCTGGCACCAGGCAGCTGGGGAAACCATGCAATGGTAAGGGTATTCTGAGAGACAGACGTAGGCAGGCTGGACTCGCTGAGCCAAGATTCTCGGTTAGGCTCATGCATGCCTCTTGCTCTGCTACAGTCAGCCAATGGCCTGACGTTTCTGTGCAGTGTGGCTCGTGGAGAAATACAGCCACTTCAGCTCTGCATTGCGACAGAGCTGGGGCAATTGGTTCAACTTGTGAAAGCCTCTGCTGCAATTGCAAAACCTGGACTCCAAGCTAAGAGACTTTAAAACATTAGAATATGCCTACCTACTCAGGAGATTAACTGCAGAAAGAAAGGGAACATTCCAGCTTGGCAGCTCAAGTGGGCTACTCACTACATAAACAGGAACCAATTCAATATGCTGCTGCCTGTCACTAAATGACTTCTGCAACCTGACCTATTTCACACTAGACATTATGAGACCTATAGTTTGTTAGCCTAGTTGTCTGGTTATGTGTACTGGCTACCTGGAAAAGCAAGAGTGGGTTTCCTGGTACAGAGTGTATTTATATGCAGCCTTAATCCACCCACACACTTTTCAGTGGCAGACATTACACTATATACAAAGGAATACAAATAAACGTAATTATTTTTATGCTACATCTTTTGAGAAATTGTAGGTCAAATGTTTAATACATACATACATAAATAAAGAAAGAAAATAGGCCTAAGCTTCTTTCCAACATTAATTAGATTTCAATTGGGTTCCCAGTCTGTGGTCTGTTAGGGTCTTTGAACTGAAGTACCAGTCATGTCTGTTGTGAGCTGGATAACTGGGTCAAGAGTGTGTGTCAAAGGGAGGGTGGTGTGTTGGACACATGTGGTCAAAAACCTGGCCCTCTATAAAACCCCCTCCTCAACCTCTCAAAAACATTCCAGTAAATTTCCACAGGCTGCAATCTGTATGGTATCCCAAGACAGTGGTTTGTATAGCAAGCTAAAGGCAGGCAGAATGCCCCTTCTGCAAGAGTCTAAGCCAAATTTACATTTAGCGCAGCTGCTTTAGATCATAGTAATTTCCAAAATAGGCCATGGTAAGAATGCTCAACTTGTTTCCATTGTGTATACATTTAGGGCTTTGAGAAATAGAAAAAGGAGAAAATAGTTAATTTAGTTAAGGCTTTTAGAAGCAGAATGTAATCCACTGACACGTTTAAAACTTGGCATCACATGAGATTGAGATTTAATTTCACCTTCAAAACATATGCCCATGTTGCCACATGGAGTAAAGATGTAATATCACTCCAAGTTCACACTAACGTTGCCTAGTTAGTCATCATCCTATGAAGAAGGTCCACAAACAAAGACTTCTTGGCCCAGCCATGTTGTAAATGTAAAACAACGCACAAACAAAAAGCAGTCAAACTTATTCCTAGGAGTCAAAGGGCTTGAAGCTCTTTGAGCTTCCAAAGGAACGGTTAATGCAAACACTCACTTGTACATCTGCTTTAGGATTTGGTAAGGTTTCAAATAACAATAAAGAGCTGGGTGGGAAAGCATTACTGCATGTGAATTCCTATCATATCTTAGTGTGAGCCTTCGAGCAGCCTTAAGAACTGTTCACACGCAAAAAGGAACATGATCACAATTTCACCAGGCTTCATAAACATGAAGAGAAGCAAGAGCAGACCCGACAATGTGAAACACTAGAAATTATATTTCCACATTAACCCGAGAAACAAGACAAGCATACATTTGTAGTTTGAGGGAAAAAAAAAAAAAACACAACAAGAAACCGTGAACAAGAATGGATTCAATAGCGTAGGATAAGTTAAGTAGTCTCTACGTCACTGAATCCATGCCAGAAGCCATGGATAGGTGAACACGCTGCATTTAGACACTATGCTTTTCAAGTGATATGGACCCAGCCTGCCAGGAGTGGAAAACTGTTCTCCCACATCATGTCCAGTGCAACCACTAGCCAGGTGGGTTTACACCTGTATACACCTTGCTATGCTGTGGGGGTGCGTGGTTTGTCTTTTTGTCCTCCCTAGTGACCATCTGGCACCACCATTCTGACATACACCAACCCCCTGCCACAACACTGTGTTGATGCCACAGAAATGGAGTGGTGAGGTGGTGGTAGGAATTTCTCATCATCATAAGTGGGGGCTATGCTACAGACAGAGCCTTTGTGTGCTTAAAAAATACCATGGTAGACAGATTATGTACAGACAGTAGTACAGTCTGTGGACCTGTGTGCTATACCTTTCAACAGATACAACATGGTTAGGCTAAATAGGCAAAGTATGCTGGCCATCAGACAAATCTTGTGTTGCGAGACACGTTACAAAGTCAAAAGAAGTGCTGACACCAGCTATTCTCTTTTAATAACCACTAGCTTTAAGCCGAAGACAAAAAAGAAGCAGACACAGGGAGGAGTTGTTACCGTGACTGTACAGTGTCAGAAAACTCTTGCACCTTATTCAAAAATGGGCGAACCCCTTCCTCTTGTTCATTTGCCAGGGCATATGTTATGAGTCATCGAAACAGTGCTCAACATGAAATGTGATCACAGCATTAAAACAGCGTCTGCTTAGTAAGCGGGCAATACTGATCTACTCTGTCAAGTGTGTGGATGTGGCACCGTCTATGAAATAAAGAGCATGCTATGTGACTAATGAGCAAACAATGACTAATCTGAGCCACGTGGAGGCATCCAACTACTCTAGTGTTCCAGGAAGAAAATCTAGCTTCTAAATAACATGCACACACCTTTTAACTGGAATTTACGTATCCTTATAAAAGACTGCAAAGAAACATACAGGACACAGCACTAGCTTACAATACCCTCTGAAGTCTTGATTAGAGATAAACCCAAGATACAGTAGGCTATAATGACATGCGTCTATTCTAAGTGCTAAGCTACTAGACTCAAATTAAACAGTATAGAATATGTTTTGTCTGATAACAGAAAAACAGCTAAAATAATTAAATGAACACGTGTCCAGGATGACAGTATTCTAGAAATGGAAACAATGGTACATGGGCTGCGTTATCAATGGCTGCGTGTTTTCCACAAGGGGGGGTGAAGGGGGATGAAGGGGGATACCACGTCACACAACCCTTGTTTACTTCCTGTGGTAAAACTGCATCACCCTTGGGAGCAACGCAATTCAGTCTGAGAACGGAAACACCACACGCAATGGCAGAAACAAAGCACAGAGCCTTACCTAGCTCCGTAGCCATTTACTGACAACATTATTGGAATGAAATAACTGGATAAAATACAGTAACAATAATCACATGGATAAATGGAGTATATTCGGGAGAGCTGGTCCTACCTTGTGAGAGTAGTGTGGATCCATGATGCGAGCCAGGCCAAAGTCTCCGATCTTTAGGACCAGGTCCTCCGTGTTTACAAACAGGTTAGCTGGCTTGAGGTCCCGGTGCAACACATTGGCAGAGTGGATGTACTTGAGGCCCCTGAGGAGCTGATACATGAAGAGCCTGGCGTGGTCCTCAGACAGGAGCCCCCTCTCTAGCAGCTGACACAGATCCGTCTCCATGTACTCCTGAACAATGTACACCGAGTTGACTTCGGTCAGAGACACCACATCCTCCGTCAACCTGCGTCCACTGGGGCCTAAGGTCTCAAACACCTGCAAGCAGTGAACATCAGACTAGACAGTCAGATATTTTGAGGAGATGTATTGATATGAAGCTCTTGCTTTCTTTCCAAAGTATAGGGTTAGCCTATTTAACTTCAATTTTTAACCAATAAAGATTTGTTTAGGTTAATCTGAGAACTCATATCCATTTATCTTACCTTAACAATGTTGTCATGGTCTAGGCGCCTGATAATCTTGATTTCCCGGAGGGCATGCTTCACACTCTGGGGGTCTGTCAGGATAATCTTCTTCACAGCGACACGCTTGTCACAGTCCGTGTCAACTGCTGAGAACACGAGGCCATTCCCTCCATAGCCCAGAGGTTTCAAGTCCATGTAGCGGGGGCCCAAGTCAAAGCCGTGAATGTTCATCAGAGACTCAAACTTCTCTGCCATATTGAGGGATTGGCTTTAACACCAAGCTCTTGGCTTAAAGGGGTATCTTGCTGCTCTGACGTTAGGGTATAGACCTATGTTTAAGTCCTATGCAACACTGACACAGAAATTAAGCAGATGGATTCCTACTTGAAAAGTTGAACTAACCAACCCCTGAACAGAGGACTACTGCCTTCCTCCTATATAGCCCTCACTGTCAAATGTCAGGCACTAATCTGTACTCAAAGTAGCTCGCCATTATACGTAATTTGGCAATTTTCAAAGCAGAATGCTGTTTCTGATTTTTGTGGCCTTAGTGTGGTTCAATTAAGCAATACTTTGGTTACCAGGGTTTAAAGACTGTAATGGAATAGTCTGAGGCCAATTAAAAAGCATAGAAAATGTGTTGAAATAAAAAAGCATCTAGTTGCATCCTCACAGTGCAGATACATTCAGTGTATGACTGGTCCTGAGCAGCTTCATACTAACGTGCCAAAAAGCACTTTTTCTTTTAGGTATATGTTCCTGTCAATCCACCTGATCTGAAATGAATCTGGCCTTAAGTCTTTAATGAGTTTGTCCCCCCTCAATGATCAGGTGGCTCAAGCTCGCCACAATCACAATCAAAACTATCCTCCATTTTAGTTGGGCATAACCTGCAAGAGAGACACCAGGAATTAACAAATCAGAATACTTTTAAATTACACAATCCAAGTATTAAGAAACCTAAACCGATCCATTGTTAAAATGTATTTTGGACAGCATAAACACATATCCATGCTCTCTTTCCCAGGATAATAGATTGGCATAAAGTCAACATTTCAAGATTAAAAATCCAAGAACATATTTACCAACCAATAAACCAATTGCAGGTAGGTTCTACAACAGCTTCATATTTGGCCTACCATGAAGGATTTAAGCTACCATTGGTCAAGTCTTCTACAATGAGCTGACTAGCATGGTGGTATTAGAAAGGATTTCGACAAAGAAAATGCAAAGGACAAAAGTAAAGCACGTTCAGTTGTAACAGTCTAGGTAAATAGACTGGACGACACTGGAAACAGTAAAAGTAACTATGGCCAACAGTAGCCTGCCTTAAAAATACAATAATAGCCTATCTTTGTTTTGTGAATGTGAATGGAAACTAGCCTAAGTCCCTCCCCCAAATCCTGCTCGTTAGTCCGGTTTCTTGCTATCGATACAATAGAGATAAGCTAGGCTATATCTAACCATATTCATCATTAGGCCTAATCTTAAAATGTACTGTAGCGTGTTCGTTAGACAGAAGATGAAACTGTCAATATATGATTAAGGTGTACTTACTGTACACCACAATATTAACTGCTTATTGGGCTTCCTGACACTATGGGAAGCGCGGTTAACAGAGAAAGCCCGGAATGGAGGCTTAAAACACGGTGCTCGATTGGTTTTACTTACAGAAATTCGCCCAGCAACACACATAGGTTACATAAAAGCATTTTAAGAGGCCCAGCATTTTATATAAGCGATACACCATGTAAAAAGCCGACACCGAAATCCCGTGAAACCACGAACAAAGGAAGCCGTTGTTAGTCGGGCTTAGCAGACCAGGCAATGCTGCTGACTACGTGGTCGTTCTCACCCAGCACAAAAGCCGACATTAGCAAATTGGCTCCAAACGAACACACATTTAATTTTAAAAATAAACTACAAGAAAAGCCAAGTCCCGAGATCAACAGACGCTATTGCAAAACACTTACAGGTCTCATTCGTCGCATCAGACAATTTATCAAACCCGGACCGGGGTTGAGTGCGCTCCGCTCTCCCTGCCCGTTGGAACTGTTGCAATCGCCATTCAGGCTAAGCAGCGCTTTGAGAGGCGGTGTGTGCGTCAGAGCCATTCAAAGGGGGGTGGCGAGAGTGGAAAACATAAGACACGCGGCGCGGCACATTCAAAATTAAGCAAAACATATTTAGCATTATATTGATAAGTTAATTATTCTGTTTTAAATAATATTACAAAATATTACCAATGTCAAGTGTTTTGTTCAACATGTAGGTCTATATCCTACTGTAGGTCTACCCTATGTATGCCTGTACGCCTAATGAGCAAAATAACCCACGTCTGTTATTCGAACATATGCTAATGAATGAACAGTAGCATAGTAAGCATAGGCATACACCCTAACCTCGAACAACAAGCCGCTGCTTTGGCCCAAACCATACAATACAATACTTTTCTTTTTAAACAATTCCCATATCACGCAAAATCTCGTTTGTGTCTGCCAAGTGTGAGACTAATAAAAATGTCCACTTCTGTTAAGAGCAAGCCTATTGACATTTTTCTTTCCATTCACATCAAACAAGTTAAACATTGTTTATAACGTTACATAATGTGTTTAAGCTTCCACAGACGGGTTGTTGTTCCCTGGATATAGTCGTTTCCAGATTGTTTTCTCCTAAAATAATTAACCTTAGAGGTAAATGTTTTCAGTGTAGTGCACCCAATACTGCATTAGTCGGGTTAGTGAGAATTATCCATCCGTCAGATGATCAGTGGTCCTGCTTGCAGATTTAGAAAGTCCATATGTCATCGACATACGTAGGGCTGTTTTTTTCTCTTTTAATGTCAGTAGTAGCCATAGTGGACGCTTGCTTCTTTTGTAACTCTACAGTTCCCAACACGATAACGCAAATTAAACGAACTCAATCGTCTTGTTTAAAGGAATATCTGAGACTTCCTGTGCACGTTTCACCGACAGTCAGACTGCAGCAGCGCATCGTCCTCCCTGGTGCTGTGAATGAACTAGGGGGTGGGCAGGCAGAAACAGCCGCAGTAGGCCTACATCAGCATCCGCAGACCATGTGAGCCTCGATGTGCCCGTAAATGAGGCTGTCTAACTGGCTTTTCTGTTTTGAGATAAACTATTTAATGTAATAGTAGTACATGTTTTTGTCACTATAGTAGGCCCTATGCTACATTGGTTTTGCTAAATGCATTTATTTGTTTATGTATAATGATGATAACATTTTGTTTACATTGTAAACCTTATCATAACATACACATTTGCTTAATTTGCATTCATTTTTAGGACCCTGTAGATATGGTCATATTTTGCTTTGTCTCTTGTTGCACACAAGTTGACTGACATGCGATCTCCTGTGATTTTCACCTTCTTTCAAATTGGACATGTTTGGTGTTTTGCTCAAGGACATTTCAGCATAGTGCCTCTAGTGTTACCAACAGTAGCAAGGAAGATTTGCTAGAAGTCCCTACAGCTACATTTTAAAAGGGCATGGTAGCCCTTTGTGGCTCTAAAGGTGAAGGAGCATGTCATGACACTTGGCTCCCAATGAATGTATTTCCTTCTAACAACTTGAATGGACCACTGACAAGTCAGGCTCAGTCTGTCCTGCTAGGTGCATGTGTCATGCCATTTTGATTATGACTTGACACTGCTGTGCATTGATTATTTCTGGTTGTGAGATTCTATTTGAATAACCTCAATAAGGTCAGACAACTCAAGATATTTCAAGCCATGAGCCCTAATATACCTCTAATATAATTATACTTTTAGCATTTGGTAAGGTTAAAAGCTGAACATCTTTTGATAGTTTGAAGGACAATTATTTCAAAGTAAAACAAATGACATTTTAACATGTATACATCTGTATAAAATATTTATTGCTGTGTCTATGCCTGTGAGTATCTTACATTTGTTAACTAAATCCTTGTAACCTGCCTGCAAATCCTGATATAGAATCCTCAATTGAATAAGTTAGATCCTCCAACTTAGTCTAGTATGATTTTGTTTAGAGTGGACAAGACAGTTGCATCAAGGATTAAGTTCATAGGCATGGGAATGCAGGATAGTACTGAAAGCAGGTGAGTTCTGCACATCTTGTCAGCTGATGGGAAGATTTACACACACACACACACACACACACACACACACACACACACACACACACACATACATGAAGATACACACAGCAGCTGTCCATGCAAAGCTAAAATCAGCCTATTTTAAGATATAGGGATTCCTTGGCTTTTTGCATATTCACCGTATCACACAAGCAGCTTTTTCTAGTAAATTCTTCGATGTTTACCAGTTTATTTAGTTTAAAATCAGTACAAATCACCCTGAATGAGATAAACTATTGATCTTTACACACCTGCATCAGTTGTCTTTGGCTATAAGAAAGCTAAAGAGTGTTGCCAACCAACTTTGCATACCTTGCTGGGAAATATCCTGAGGTATCTGGAACTGCATGTTCCTTAATTTGTTAATCCATAAAGCAGGAAAATATATATCCAGTATAATGTCAGTCTCACTGCTAGATAGGAGAAGAGATTCCAGTTGTTCCAGGGGTCTGTCCTGAACTAGGCTATACAAAGCAATATCTCCCTTTAGGTGTGTGTGTGGATATGTGTATGTGTTGTAAGTCTTAGTGATGTGTTATCCTACTCCATGTGCCTCTGGTTGTGAGGTGGAGCTCCATGGAGAGTTAATATAGTCCAGGCCAGGAGGGAGGGGAGGAGACTGCTCTGTGTATGGTGTTGGCCTGTCAGTGTGTCAGACCCATTACCATGCAGTTCACTGGTACTATTTCTCTTTCTTTCTTTCTTACTTACTTTCTTTCTTTTTTCACTGAACATTTCTTACTTTCTTTCTTTTCTATAAATTAAGCATTGTGTTCATATGTGTGCTTACTGTATATTGACGTATATCTGATGGGGGTGGCTTATATGAGATACACCGCTTGTTAAATAGTGATTTAAGTCTGATTTTCTTACAAAGTTACACACTGAAGGAGTAAGTTAATTACACATTGTTTAAATATTATATTTTTGCAAGTTCATAACAAGCCAAGTGGTGCTGATGCCATTAACCCATACTAGGTTGAAGATATGTTTTTATCTCTTAAGTGGAGCAAAAATAATAAAGAAAACGGAATTGTGACCGCTCATCAAGGGAATCCTTTTTTGGGTTGCAGTATTTTTGTTATGGATGACTGGTACATATCAGAAGGTTTGTCTGAGATAGACAGTCAATTACAGTAGACAGTCTGTTAGTTATTAGCAACCGATGGTGTCTGGACAGTTGAGGATTGTTGGCTTATATTAATTCATATGATGTGTATTTAGATGTGCTTTGGGTATACCAGCATGTTTTGGCTGTACATTTTAGTTCTGTTTGTGTTTGTGTTTGTGTGTTTATCATAATATTTGAGTTGACATTCATGGAAAAATAAGATATAATGTTTTTGTATCTTTTCAGGCTGACATAAATCAGCAAACCTTTTAGCTATCAGGGGAGACCCTGGCAATATCTGTTATGACAGTGTCTGCTCTAGCTTGCTAAGTTTGTGACTGTATTTGTTCTGGCTGAATAGTATTTGACTGGTTGTCTGCATGACCACGAGCCATGCTTTTTTAATGTGGTTTTACAGCTTTATACTACTCTAACAAAGAGTTGTTCGGGGTTCTGCTTGTTCATTTAAGTGACACTAGAAGTCCTGCTGGATGAATCTCACCATTATACTGTAAAAGATTACATAAATAATCAATGGCAAGGCCAGTTGTTTACCATTTATATGCCTTGTCTCCCCAAAGGTACAATATACAGCACAATATATAATAATACAGATAAATACAATATCAAAGCTACTTTTGATCCTGTTTCTTTATGTCACAGAGGTTCGGGGCCTTACATAACTTCTGTCCCATTGGAGATGGAGGAGATGCAGAATACATGGATCATCTCACTGATGTTAGCTTCAGGGAATATTTCTGATAACGTTTGCTACCATGCACATAACTGGAGGCCTGCTCAGTGGTGTACTGCTTTTGACTGCAACAGATGGCACTTCATGTCATAGATCCCCCTATTATGTTTGTGTCTACACTGCATCAAGTCTAGTTTGTGTAATGACACCCAGTGTTACGCTGTCAGGTGTCATAACCCTGAAATGTGTTGTCCTACTTAGAGCTACACAGTATAGTGTGGATTATTTGTATTACTTGTCTATACTGGTGCTTCTTTCTCTTTAGAAGTGTTAGTGCAACAGCACAGTTACATAACCAGCGTGCAAGTAAGGTAATTGTTTTTTATGTTTTATGCTGAGCCAGGGTTGAAGAGGGACATGATGTTACACTAAGCACACACAAATGGAACATTAACCTACTCCATCCATCCGTTCGTTAATTTTCACATATCTGAAAAGTGGCCACTTGGCTTCACAGACAAGGTCACACACAAACACACACATTTCACATATATGGGTAAGAGCAGAATTACTAACCATCTTTAAACATAGGAAGCAAGTGTACCAGTGTATGATAATTCATGTGAGCTGGGAATGGAACCCCAGTTTCGGACACTGAGAGGCGAAAGGCCAGTTTGCATATCTTACGCTAGTTTATGACAAATAACATCATGCTTCCATATACAGTATGCATGTGCATGAATGTCTGGCTTGAGCCTTTGCTTTGTTCTACCAGCATACCGGCATACAATGTGCTTATGGAAACAGAAAAAGGAAGAGTCAGCAGAAAAGACAGCAGTGGGGAGCAGAGGTAAAGAAAAAAACAGGGAGGAGAGGAGAGGAGAGGGTATAACAGGGAAGGAGGGAGGGGGTGAGGAAAGGCGAGGATGGGGGGGGGGGGGCAGATGAGAGGTGAAAGGTAAAAAGCAGAGGATACAATTCTTCAACAAACTTGTGTGCATGTATGCATGAATGTGTGTGTGGTTGTGCATGCTGTTCCCATACATGCATGCGTGTGTATGCGCGAGTGTAGATTGAGTTCGGCCCATAAAGTATGTGTGTGTGTGTGTGTTTGCTTGGTCAAAGCAGAAGTGATGTAAGAGGATCAGTAACTTTAGGCATCAGGAGGTTTCCCAACAGGGATAATAAGGAAAATGTGCCTTGCTTGTTTGTCGTACTGTAGTCAATGCCCTGAGCTTCTTCAGCTAATAAAGTGTATTTATCTTTGGTGCTTAAAGCAAAGGATTGTACGAATAGTGCTGCCCGAAGAGAAGATGCAGGCAATTCTCTAGCAAAGTGAGGCTGTGAGGCAGTGTAATAATAATTCTAATACATAATTAATACATCAAATCTAAATCTATATTTGGACAGATTTAACCAATGCAAGAAATCTCTCTCTCTCTCTCTCTCTCTCTCTCTCTCTCTATATATATATATATATATATATATATATATATATATATATAT
>JAODUG010000018.1:1108343-1121136 GCA_027564795.1 Aphredoderus sayanus | reverse complement strand
AGAGAGAGAGAGAGAGAGAGAGAGACCATCTGTGTGTGGGAGTGTGGGCATGATGTGAATGCTGTGACCCATAATGGTTTAACTGTGGTTTAACGTTATTATTACTGCATTATTTCAAATCAAGCAATATGTCAGTTTCCACTCATTCATTTCTTGGGTCTCTGTCCAGATCAAACTCCTTATTGACATTTGCAACAGCACTAAAGGAGTCTGCATAGCTGGTATGTGCTCCTACTGTACATCCATGACAAATGTAATATTATTACAGTTCAAGATTATTTTATTTTCTAACTAGCCTATGTATTTTATTGCAGGCCCCCCGGGAGCCCCTGGTGAGTTGTAATATCATTGTATGTGAATTGTGGATGAAAAATCTAATCTAATCATGTTACTTATTTTTAGTGAGCTGTCAATGCTGGATGTGTGTTCTCTAGCATTACATGACATAAGCTCTTTGCCACATGCCTGTGCTGGCGCAGGTTTATTTTGCTCAAGCCATGTGTCTGAGGGGTCTGGAGCTAAGAAGGAAACATACACAGGGCTACCCTGTGTGAAAGCTCCACTGTCCATACTGTAGATATGCGATTTTGTGTTATTTTAGGTTTGCCTGGTACAGATGGAATGCCTGGCCACAATGGGACTGATGGCATCCCAGGAGTGAATGGAACGCCTGGGGTTGATGGCAAACGAGGAAAAAGAGGTAAGAAAGAGCAAGGCTCTATTATGCACATCACAACCATCCATTTTTAAGAGTGCCTCAGTTGGCAATTTAGGTAAGAGCTATTGGTACAATGAAACGGTGAAAGGGTTGAGTATGCTTCAGGCTCTACATATTAAAGTACACATACTATATAGTCAACACAAGTACACTCAAACATGAATAAACCCTGCATACACACACACACACACTGAAATCTCCCAACACACTGGACTTTCCCTGTATCTATCCAGACACTTTATGTGTCCTAATGATGTCAGATTTGAATCATGACGAGCGCTTCCTGTAATTCAAACATTATTGAGCTGGAAGCAGAGGTTGAAAGCCTCTCACATTCTAGGCTAATGTTATTCATAATTGCGGTTTTGAGCTGAATGTCAATGGCCCGGAAACCTCTTTTTCCCTGTATTCTCCCACTTCACCCCACAGATTGCTCCTGGAGGGCTAAATGACATGATTCATCAGTAGAAGTCAATGGAGAGAATCATGGTTTTCACAATAGCTTAACTGTATTCGTATTCATGAGTGAAATCTACAAATGATTTAATGGTTTCCATGCATCCGCTAGGTGAGAGAGGAGAACCAGGGGAGAGAGGAGAACCAGGAGAACCAGGAGAAAGAGGAGAACCAGGGAAAAGAGGAGAGACAGGAGAGCGAGGCCCTCCAGGAATGAAGTCTGAGCCGTCCAATGACGTCATTCTAGAGGGCAAGTATGACTGTAGGCTGCTTCTAGAGCATCCATATGTTCCGTAATGAGATAATCAGAGAAATACACGTAATTAGTTGGTAGGGCTGGGCGATATGAACCTGGGCGGTACTTTTAGGCTAGATTCCGATACAGGATGTATATTGGTATTTTCTATGAAGAGTGCTAAATGTTCAGTTGTATGTCGAAGCCAAATGTGAGATGTCGCACTTTTTTTAAAAGACATATTCAAAAAACTACAGGTTTTCCTCTCCTGCTTAACAAAACACATCTGTGCAAATTCATGTAAACAGAACATATACAACAGGCCTACCCTGTTGGAAAATATACAGCTGCACATATATCATGTAAATTAAAAGTAAAAATCATATCAAATAAATAACCTACAGTATATTAAATACCTTTTAAAATAGCGTTTTAACGCTCATGATGTCCTCCGGGTCAAACTGACCCAAATCACTAGCTCTTTGTGGCAGATAGAAGGCATTAAACCTAATTCTACATCTGTGTGCACTGCTGGCACAACAAGGTATGTGTTTGAAACCTGAGGACAACAGGAGGGTTATAAGGCATGAAAAAACAAATAAATACATCAAGAAATAATAAATACACACAGCAATGACAATAAATATAATCATACAATCATACACAATCAGATGGCGCAATCTGGTGGTTCAAGACGATATTGTAAGGATATCACAAGTGTTAAAGTATTCATGAGGAGAGAGAGAGGAGCAAACACTTGCAGGACATTATGGAAAAATTAATAACGCATAATCAAACTATATCGATATAAATAGTATTGTTGGTATAGCTTTTAATACTGATATACCGCCCAGCTCTACTAGATGGAACAGAACATAATTATGAGTTTTATAGTGTTAAGGTAATATAATAATATGGTCATAATAATGATATTTTGAACTTTGCAAAAGGTCCCCCAGGTCCTCCTGGAGCTCCTGGTCTCATGGGGCCTCCAGGACCTCCTGGACCTCCTGGCCCACCCAGAAATAGGAGCCAAAGAGCCCATCTGCGAGCTGCCCATACCCATAGTGAGAGAGGCCTTTAACAGTAAAACAAGTACTGTCTGATACAGTATATCCAAGTTAATGTGTGTTTTTACATTTTAGCATTGCATGCTGTTCCAAATGATGAAACCTCAACTGTAACAGACACAAGAAAGAGAGAAACGCCTTCAAAGATGAACGGTTTGTGGATTTACCGTGGACGTGTCTACTAGAAATGTAAACTAATGTTGCATAATGTAGAAACCCAAAGATGCTAAGTGATCATTTCTCCCCCACCTCAGAATGTCTGATCAAGTCCCTGATCAATCCCAGGAATGTGACAAAGGTGGAAAGTACATTTGGCACATGGATGAAAGACAGTGCTCTGCTGAACGATGAGCGCATATGGGTGGCAGAACACTTCTCTGGTAATGCTATAGTTGCCAAGGACAGATGGTGATAACACTATGTTCTGTTAGTCTATTCATTATATGTCATGCGCTGATGATATTTGACATACAGTATATATCCTTAATTGGTGATTCTAAAACTTCTATCCTGATTACCACCATCGGCCACAGTATTAATGGCTTTACATCTCCTCTTTCTCCAGGTCGTGTGGTGAAAGAATATAAAAGCATTGCCTCCTTCCAGAATGGTAGCAATGAGCTGGTAGATGTCAGAAAGTTCTTCCAGGGCTGTGGCCATACAGTTCACAATGGTTTCTTCTACTATCACATTGCTGGCACTTCCAGTATTGCCAGGTAAAGCAGCAGTTGTATGAAGTCACACTCAACTTTGTTCTTCCTGTCCCTTTAAGATACATTGTTGTCCCTTGTGTCCAGGTTTGACCTGCAGAACAAGAGGCTTTACACCCTCTCCATAGACAACGCACTGTACCACAACCTCTCCTACCTACTCCACAACTCCAAGACCTACTTCAAAATGGCAGCAGATGAGAATGGCCTGTGGTTGATCTTTGCCTCCATCGTGGATGAGAGTATGATGGTGGCCCAGCTAGACCAAAAGACTTTCTCAGTCACCTCCTATATCAACACCACCTATCCCCGCACCAAGGCCGGTAACGCTTTCATAGCCTGCGGGGTTTTGTATGTCACCGACACAAAAGACACGAGAGTTACTTTTGCCTTCGATCTGTTGAAGAATAAGCCCGTCAATGTGACCTTTGACCTGAGGCCACCAGGCGGAGTGCTAGCCATGCTGTCCTACAGTCCCAAGGACAGACATCTGTATGTATGGGACAGCAGCTACGTCAGGCTCTATGTGGTCCATTACAACTCAGATGACTGAGTTCTTACATCTACTGATTATAAATGACCAATCTTCACAAATTAGGTCATTACGATTTGTATACACACATTACATATCAATATATAATCTATACGTATATCCATGTTATACTGTTGTTACACTATTATTCAGCTATGGTGTGCGTGTGAAAAGTAAACTTTGTGCTGTAGGCCTATTTATTTATTATTTCCCTTGTGGAGGCCATAGTGACTAACTGTGTGAAATTATTTTCTTTTGTATTTATCACTTGCCTCATTTATAGCTAGTTATCTTTGATGTCTTAGTTCAAAATTATTCTTTGTATGTGCATGTTGATTATATGAAAATCTTTTTTTTTTTTTATTGATTGTTGTTATAGTGAGTATATCTAATTGCTCCTTTTGTTTTGTACTGTACATAATATGCCTATTTGGGGAAGTGTATCACTGGTAATTTAAGTAGAAAGAAGGAAAAACAGCAAACAAGAAATCATTCTGATGAAATAAAAATAATTTATTCACTATACTGTACAAAGATAAAGCTCTGACCTATGTAGAACAGCCTGTCCTCTCACACCTCCAGACATGCCCTATAGTATTGTCTCCCCATGTAGTCTTGTTTGCATTAGATCGAACGCTCTCTCACTCTCACACACACACACACACCACACCACACCACTGTGATGTGATTGCATACAGTACACAATGGACAGAAAGAGGGAGAGAAACACAAATATCTTTAATAAATACCATACATACATTTAACAAAAATTACAACTAATCCAGCTGGTATGATACAAACAAAAAAATAAAGAAAATGCTTTCATGTTTGTACAAGCTATTGTGGTATTTTATATATATATATATATATATTCATATTTATATAATTCATATATTAAAACTATTTCAAACATTTCACTACTAGGCCAAATAAAGCCAGACATTCATTTGTATTTAACAGTTTCTCCATTGATAGCCTATTCATTTGAAACAAACTTAGTAGATTCCAGATTCTGAGTGCAAATATCTATTCCATGTGGATAAAAATAATAAAAACTAGCGAGGTAACACACATACCATGTTGCATCTCCCAGTCTGATACAGTAAGACCCTTTACATTCCTAACAGAAAAGGCAATAAGTTAAAAACATACATCCAGTTTTACAAAGGAATAATGGACCAAACAAACACAAAACAAATATAAATAATTTCATTTAAATAATACAAAAAAAACAAATATAACATCTTGTGCAAAACCAGAAGTGAACCTTTGTGTTTCTGCTCAGGGTTGATAGGTGTTGGACTAGACACATGATGGGGACACTGAAACCACAGTCACAGGAAAACATCATCTTCCAAACAGGAATGTTCTAGCAGGTAGCCTGCCGCACAAACAGGCATTTGAGGGCAGGCAGGCATTCAGATGGCAGACAGCATTAAACCCACACACACAGACACACACACACACACAGACACACACACACGCACGTACACACAAACAAACGCGCTCGCACACACACTAAAAAAAGGACCAAACCGGGCTGAATCAATCCAAACCAGGTTAGGCCAGTGTGTGTGCCCAGGGGCAGCCAGTGAAATAGGGGGAACTACAGGACCAATGCACCATCAATTCTTCCATAAGGGTACATAAAAGCTGGGATAGGGGTACGGGGGGTAAACCATTGAAACAAAATGCAGATTCCGACAACTCGATTCACACTGGAAACCACTGACTTAATAACAAACCACAGTGCTGGTTAAAGTAGATGCTAAGAGATTTCAGCTGTGGGCACAAAATGACGACAGTTACACACTTTTAAAATGTTTGCTTGAGCACTTTTACAGAGCACTATCAATAGACCTGTGATTGCACCGCGTGACGAGAACATGACATGCATAGCTTCCCTATGGACACACTCTATGAGTAGAGATTCTTCAATAAAATTACAGTAAATCTAGCTTTAAAATCAAGTATGATACGGTTTGCTTGAAGCTCTTTGCTTTCAGGCTTTGTGAGAAAACCTAAATATTTGCAGCTCCGTTTCTCCCTCTGGATAAGACTTACGTTACGGTAAACCCCGTGAAACAGTCCGCACACCGAAAGCTGCCGGAAGCATGGTTACCTGTTCACTACCTCTTCACCCCTGTTAAAACCATCCACGTCTACGAAGTGATTACTAAGCTGTTAGTGTTTGCCGTCTGGCCAGTAGCGGTGGAGGCAGACGTTACAGGACTTCAAAGATGTTACTGGGGATGTTATAACGGTCGGGCAGGACCCTCATCTTCAGGGTGCCGTCTGCCCCGCAGGTGAAAATGCGGTTGCCGGGCTGCGTCTCCACCTGCATGACGCCGGCGCCGATGTTGCGGAAGATAGACTGCTTGGCGTGCTCAGTGCTAAAGGAGTGCATGAGCCCGTGGCCCGCTAGCTTCCACACCTAGAGGGGGAGAGACGGCAGGGGAGCAGGGGGGTTGTTGGATAAGTTAGAGAATCCTTTTAACTTCCCTTCCCAGAAAGACAGGCCGTAGATTATTTTGGGATAATTAAAAGGGCAGGGAAACAAGATTTGCCAATTTGGGGCAGAGCAATAATGGGCTGTGTCTATCCAATCAGGCTACTCATATTTCACATCCAAATGCAATTTATTTTAAGTTAAAGGTAAAGTCAGTCATTCTGGAGAAAGCGGGTTGATATTTAAACTATCAAAACTGAAACATCTCTCCCTTTAATGCCAATGGGCAGAGTTTCTCACAGTTTTTCCCCCCTAATGGAGCCAGATTGGCAAGACATGGTCAATAGGAGAGATGCACTATATAACATTCTTAGAAAATGTACAATATATATGCCTTAATAGTGAGAAACAGCCAATACCAGTACAATTCAGAATAGGCTTACCGTAAAGGTGATGAATTAAAATAAGCATTTTCTTAAAAGTCTTCCCATTGTATTTGTAGCGTTTCAATTTGATAACGAATCGTTTACTTTCTGGAGTGTAGATAGGCTAATAAAAACTAGTAGGATGGTTGTGATTTTTACTCTTCTCCACGTGAGGATTTTGTAGTGTCAATTATGCTGCCACCTTTAGGGTGAGCAAAGCACTGTTTTGAATAGTTCCCATAATAGCCTACTGTATTCATACAATTTCACATAGGCTACTGAACTTCTTGATTCTATTGAAAGTGGAATTGGAATTATTGTCTACCACGGGAGCCTTCAGTTTAATCTTTGAGAGCCACACAATAAGTAACTGCGATATTTTTCAGTGCGCACACAGAACGGTGTGCTAGCAAATCGTGAGGAATTTGACAAAAAGGACCTTTAACGAACTGAAGTTAAAATAGTTCCTTTCAAATGAAGCAAAACTCAAAAATGAAGCAAAACAATGTTCCCAAAATAGGAGGGATTCAAAATGCAACTGGGTAATGCCACTACATCTAGGTAATGACGTTGTTCAACTCTGATGCTATCATACGGCTTTGCCTTAGGTGATGGGAGTAGTCTACAGTAACACATCAACACACTAGATGTGTTAACGCTGAAGGCTGGTGGACTTCACCTTCATGTTGCCCTCTGCAGAGCCGGTGACAAAGAAGTCCTCGGAGGCGTCCAGGGCCAGGGCCTTGACGGTTGAGTCATGGGCCTGGAAGGTGTGAAGCAGCTGCCTCTGGCGGATGTCAAACACGCACACAAAGCCCTTCCTGCCCCCGGTGATCAGCAGCTGCTGCTTGGGCGCATACTGCAGCACAGTGGCCCCATTCTCATGGCAGGGGAACGCTGGTGGAAGGCAAGCACCAGGAGGATCAGATGAAAACAGTGTTGACACACAGCTGGGAGTTAGTGGGGAGAGTTAGCCGCTCCTTACCGTGGACCATGGAGTTACTGGGAGATATCAGGGTGTCCCACAGGCACACGTTTCTGGGGAGGCAAGAAAGACGATGTGTTGTCAGTGGATGTATTGTAACCCAAGCCTGTGGGGTTTAGGGAGGCGGGAGGTGTCTGTGGTGCTGCTGATCCCCACCTGCTGTCGTTGGACTGCCCGGCGGTGGCAATGAGGCTGGATGAGGTGATGAAGGCAAAGTCGCCACAGGTCTTACTGTGGCACTGCCAGCTCTGGTGCCAGGTAGGGAAGAGTATGGAGGATTAGTCAGAACATTTTATATACACACACGCCAACGCTCAAAGTTGAAACAATAGCGTTTATAAACTGTCATTTAAAAGTACACAGTGGCCTTTCTATTGTTAACCTCCTAAATAATGACAGTTATTATAAAAATACAAGTGGGGGAGCAAAATGTATGTTGTTCTTTGCCCTTGCCTCACCAAAGATACAAACAAAGTGTCTTCCTGACAACCAAACAGGCTAATCAAGGCCCTGCTAAGAAACCTCTCATTTAAATTCATTCATTTATTCTGATGGGTAATTTGAATGAGACAATGAAAGGCTGGATGTTGTCCTGTGGGTGTGTCGTGTCCCCAGCTCTCACCAGGTAGGGCTTGGGGTTGGAGGAGGTCTGGTTAACCTGCCAGAGGCTGAGAAAGCCCTCTCCGTCTGCCACTCCACACTGCACAACACACAGGAGATAAATGCACTGTCACAGCCAAAACACAAGCAGGTGTGCGTGCGCGTGTGTGTATGTGTGTGTGTGTGTGTGTGTGTGTGTGTGTGTGTGTGTGTGTGTGTGTGAAAGCATGTGCATGTACCTTATTGCCCTGGGAATTAAAGTATAAGCGGGTGACCCTGGCATTTCCTGCTTGTCTGAAACAGATGAGCTGCTGGGGTCTGTTCCACTCAAACATCCTCACACTGCCATCCTGGGCCCCGGTCATGTCTGACACACACACACACACACACACACACACACACACACACAGAGCAATGGAACTGTATAAAAAGGAGAACAGAGAAAGCGAGAGAATATTGTAGATAAATGTGACATTTGTAGGAAAGGCCTACTGTACTTACAATACTGATATATGGGATGGGATGTCATCCGCTTCACATTGTTCAAGTTCCTCTTCATGATCTGGGAAAATTAACAAACTTTTATGACAGTTCAAGTTTATTGGGTTTAAATGGCAAGCTAAAAGCCTTAACTTTCTGTTAGAACAGGGCATTTTAAACAAAGCAAGGAATATCAGACCAAAAGAACAGTTCTGGTCAGAAATATGCGGATGAGCAGAGGGTTTCTCTTGATGTTTCTGTAAGCTAAAGAGAGGAAATTGAGTGACACAAGTCAAACTGATAATTTGAAACACAGTCTCGATGTGTGTTTCACATGAGGTTTCAATTTACAGTAACTGTTAAAAGGCTAAGGGGAAGTGTTAGTGAGTAAACAAGAGCTCCACATCAATGATTGGCAACGCACAAATTACTCATTAGCAATTAAACATCGCTGCCTCTGAGAATTAAAGGTTAAACCGCACAGCTGACTGCACCTTGCCAACTGTGATTCCTAGTCATCTAAAGTCAGCAGGTTGTCAGTGTCAACACACAAGATTTGGATACGTGGTCCTGTCTTGATTCAATCAATCAGTGTTAGACTAGCAGGCTGGTGAGCTTGAATCTACCCAGAATCCTGCTCCCACAACACAGTTACTGTACTGTGACAAGCTACAGTTGAAATAGCAAACCCAAATATAACTAACGGACGCAACCCAGCACGGTGGGAGGGAGATGTGTGGGGATGTGGTATCCCTGAAATCTGCCTTCAGAATCCCCTGCATACACACTGTGTGTGCACAGCGCTCAACATTTATCACCAGAGAAGGGACATGGAGAGCCCAGCCTGTGTGTGTGACGCAGATCTGTACCTTGGGTAGCCAGCTGAACCAATCTGTGTTTACAGTCTCCAATCTCTACCACACAAACACAGTCTATTCCAGTCTATATCAGCCTCCATAGACTCAGCAGGCCAGCTGTTGAGTCCTCAAAACTCAGTATTGCTTAACAGATAACAATACAAATACAAACTTCTCTATGCAGTGCATTTAAAAAGCATGTCTGTGGGGTGTTGCTTTGTTGGGTTTTCGAACCAACTCTCTCCGAGGTTTGAACATTCTGGCATTTGATAAATCTAGGTTAACCAAACTAGACATCATGCAGTAAAAGCTATGCAGTCTATTGAAAGACCATACAAAGAGCTATCTGGACGACAAGACAAAGCGCTCCGTTTCCCCCTATTGGCAACTGATAGCAACTACATATGGACTGTATGTGTGCCTATTCAAACTAGAGGTGTTTGGTATCTTACCACGCTGGCACCCATGCTGGTTTGACCGCTGCCCAGCCATGGCATGGAGGCGGAGACCGACATCTGCGGTGGGGCGAATGGGGTCATGCTAGCCTGGGCGATGTTGGTGTGTGAGGTTCGGTAGTCCGCGTCGTCAGAGCTGCGAGAACAAACACGCTGCTGTTAGCTAGCCCGCGCTAGCTAACAGCAGCGTGTTACACACCCCTTAACGGAGAGCAGAGTAGCAGCCAGCAGGGAGGGCAATCTAACCTGCGGGACTCTTTGTCAAATTCATCTCCGATCCATGTGTAGGGCTGGGCAGCTACCAGCGTGGCCACATCCACCTCCTGGACGTCATGGGTAGATGCCAACACGATCTCATTGGAGTTAGCCTGAGAGAGAAAGGGAGAGAGGTGGACATGTAGAGAGAAAGAGAGACTTTCACTCTCATCTGCAGACAGTGTCTGCACAACTTGTGTCCACTAAAGCGCTACAAGCAAATGTCAGAATACTCTTGAGAGGATCAGATGTTACACAGAAACACTAACTGTTAACTTTATTATCATTGTCTATGGGGTAATTGTTCTATTCTACTTGTTTCAACTAAATAAAAATGCTCGCTGGTCACAGCAGATAAAAAGGTTTGAAATAGAAATAGGTTTAAAAAGGTATAGTAAGCAAATATGGAGAAATCTTTTTGATATATGAACTCTCCAATCCATCCATCCATCCATCCATCCATCCATCCATCCTCAACTGCTTATCCGAGGTCGGGTCGCGTGGGCAGCAGCTCCAGCAGGTGACCACAAACTGGACGTACCTAGAACACCTCCCTGCCTGGAACAGCTCAACTGGCTCCTTTCAACGTGAATGAGCATCGGCTCTACTCCGAGTTCCTCTCGGATAGACGAGCTTCTCACCCTATCTCTAATGGTGATGCCAGGCTGAGGACACCCATTTCGGCCGCTTGTACCCGCGATCTTGTTCTTTCGGTCATGACCCAGCCTTCATGACCATGGGTGAGGGCAGGAACTAAAATTGCATGGTAGATCGAGAGCTATGCCTTCTGGCTCAGCTCTCGTTTTGTCAAACCGGTGCGGTAAAGCGATTGCAATATTGCTCACGCTGCTCCGATTCTCCGGTCAATCTCTCGCCAATGTATCCAACAAGACCCGAGGTACTTGAACTCCTTCACTTGGTGTAAGGACTCATTCCCTATCTGGAGTAAACACTCCATGGATTTCCTGCTGAGAACCATGGCCTCAGATTTAGAGGTGCTAATCCTCATCCCAGCCGCTTCACACTCAGATGCGAACCGATCCAGTGAATGCTGAAGGTCACAAACTGATTACTGTATGCCATCAGGACCACATCATCGGTAAAGAGCAGCGATGAGATCCACAGGCCACCAAACTGCAATTCCTCCCCACCACAACTACGCCTCGATATCCTGTCCATGAATATCACTAAAGGATTGGTGACAAAGCGCAGCCCTGGCGAAGACCAACACCCACATGGAACGAGTTTGATCTACTGCCGAGAATACGGACACAGCTCTCGCTTTGGGAGTAAAGTGATTTCATAGCCCTAAGAAGAGAACCCCTCACACCATACTCCCTTAGCACCTCCCAAAGTATCTCCCTGGGGACCCGGTCATATGCAGGGTTTATACAGATTTTTACCAATACATTTCCATGACTTTGAGGTACATTTTCATGACTATACATTCACTGAAACGTCTGTATACATGAAAAATATATCCTAAAATGAATGGCAAACTATTTATAAACTATTTAGAACCACAAACAGTTTACAGAATAAAATGGGTCAAACCCTGAGAACTCCCTTGTGTAGCCACTAATTGACAAATTACTTGGAGGCAGCAATGTTTGAAAAAAACATTTTTTAATTCCAGTACTTTCCTGGTTTTTCATGACTGTACGAACCCTGTATATGCCTTCGCCAGAGCCACAAAACACTTGTAGACCGGATGGGCATACTCCCAAGCCCACTCCAGGATCCTTGCGAGAGTAAAGAGCTGGTCCGTTGTTCCACGATCAGGACGAAAACCTCATTGTTCCTCTTCAAGTTGAGGTTCAACTATCTGCCGAACCCGCTTTTCCAGCACCTTGGAGTAGACTTTACCAGGGAGGAGTGTGATACCCCTTTAATTGGCACACACTCTCTGGTCCCCCTTTTTGAATAGTGGAACCACCACCCTGGTCTGCAACTCCTTAGGCACTGTCCCAGGCTTCCACGCAATGTAAAAGAAGTGTGTCATCCACGACATCCCCTCCACACCCAGAGCTTTCAGCATTTCCGGATGGATCTCATCAATCCCTGGGGCTTTACCACTGTGTAGTTGTTTGACTACCTCAGTGACTTCCGCCAGAGAAATTGACGATGATCCCCCATCAGCCTCCAACTCTGCCTTTACCATAGAGGGCATGTTAGTTGGGTTCAGGAGTTCCTCAAAGTCTTCTTTCCATCGTGCTATTACCGCCTCAATTGAGGTCAACAGCGTGCCATCCTTACTGTACACAGCTTGGATGGTTCTCCGTTTCCCCTTCCTGAGGTGGCGCATGGTTTTCCAGAAACACCTTGGTGCTTCTCTGAACTTCTCCCACACCCGCTGCTTTGCCTCTTTCATGGCCTCAGCCCTACGGGCCCATCGGTACCTTGCATCTGCCTCTGGAGTCCTCCAGGATAACATATCCCAGAAGGCCTCCTTCTTCAGTCGGATGGCTTCCCTGACCACCGGTGTCCATCACGATGTTCGAGGGTTACCGCCCCTTGAGGCACCTAAGACCTTGAGGCCACAGCTCTCCGCCACAGCTTCAGCAAT
>JAODUG010000018.1:1073440-1100256 GCA_027564795.1 Aphredoderus sayanus | reverse complement strand
TGTGCGTGTGCGCGTATAGGTACAGGCTAACAGCACTGGCAGTGGACAATACAGCCGGACCCCATGGGAACTACACAGTGGTGTTCCTTGGCTCTGAGGCTGGGGTCGTCCTCAAGGTTCTGGCTAAGACAACATCAGTGTCACTCAATGACAGCCTGCTGCTAGAGGAGATAGACGTCTTCAACAGAGCCAAGTAAGTATACGACCACTTCTGTCTGTCTGCCTTCCTTCTGGTTTCCCTCTCTCCTTGTTGCTTGGGAAACTAAATGCCGGCCACATTTAATTAGAAGATTGCGTTTTTGTCACAGTTGCTACTGCTGAAATGCCTTGAGATAATAGCCAACGAAAAAGATAAGGAAAAAAGGAGATGATAAGGAAATTAGACATTGTCAATCTCAAGATTTTCATCGGAGAATCATAAACTGAGGTGTATCAAAACGTAAGATTTGCAATAATGCAATGATTGGCTTGAAATGGGTGTTAGTGAAGACACTGCTGGGATGTCCCGTGTTGCTCAAGAAGGATCTAATCTGAGATTAGCCTCTAATCGCTGCCCGAGGAGTCAGCGGCTCTTAATTCACGGGCACTATTTCCTGGCACAGGCGGCACTACTTGCCCTGTCAATGTGTACGGGCTGTGTTCATGGCTGGATGCGTATGTGCATGTGAGCCAGAAGTTCCAGGTCCTGTGAGAAAGCTTCCTGTAATCTCACATCCAACCTAATCACCTGATTAGATGTGCTGCATGAAACACAAGACGTGCTTATCTGATAAACCTCTGATCAGCTCTCTCCCTCCCTCCCTCTCTCTCTCTCTCTCTCTCCCTCCCTCCCTCTCTCCCCCCTCCCCCCAACCCAGATGCCTGTCGAACCGCGAGGACGACAAGCGTGTGCTGTCTCTGCACGTGGACAAGGACACTCACAGCCTGTATGTGGCCTTCTCCAGCTGTGTCATCCGCCTCCCCCTCAGCCGCTGCGAGCGCCACTCCTCCTGTCAAAAGTGAGTGGTGGACAGACACCTGTGGGGTTACTCGGGGTCACGCGCTGTGATCGTCTAGCAGCGTGTCATAAAGTGAACAATAACGAAGAAAAACAAACCTCGACTTTGTGACTTGCGGTTAATGAGCTACAGTATGAAGGTTATGGGTGCCTCACAGAATTGTTAAGCATACGTGTGTGTGTGTGTGTGCGCGTTCCTAGGTCCTGTATAGCGTTAAGGGACCCCTACTGTGGCTGGGCGACACAAGGAGCTTGTGAGCGGATACAGCCTGGCGTTCTGTAAGTGCTGATCACCAAAGCAAGAGTTCAAATGGACTCCCAGTGTGGGAAAACAACACATAATGGGACCTTGACATGCCACACAGATTATTAACCCCCCTCTCCCTCCCTCTCCATTGTGTTTCTCAGGACTGGATATGAGCAGGATGTAGAGTTTGGCAACACTGCTCATCTGGGAGATTGTCATGGTAAGGTTCATCTTCATGTCACTTCATCTATCATATCTCTCCCACACGCGCACACACACTCGCAGACGAAACACAAAGTCATCTCCACACACACCATGAGCCTCCACAACCAATAACCACTCCAGTAACTTGCCCCTACATGCCTCTATCCAGTATTAACACACACATCTGCATACAGTACATGACCACTATGGCTAATGCTGCAAGGCAGAAACATAGACATGTACACTTTCAGGGCATGTTCAGTTGGTGCAAATGCCAGAGAAACATGACTTGCTTCTGTGAGAAACGTACTCTGCTTCAGTTTGGGGGGGTGTATTTTTGGTGGTTCCTTCATTTGTTCCAACTGAACATGGCCCAGTCTGAACCTTCAGTATTGATCAGAACCAGAGGACAACCAGTAAGCCCAGTTGTCAGGGCTATGAGAGAGGCTGCCTAGCGAGTGCTTCACATATCGTTAAACCAAGTTCAACTTGAGTGGATTCTTTTAGCTTTTATATGGTTTACCTCTGAATACCATTATACTGATTTCTTGTCCTTTGAATTCTTTTAGCGTTTTTGGCTACTACATCAGCGCCAGATTACAAATCATTTGGCGACCCAACCTCTGGTTAGTTTGATCTTTTACTCAAATGGTTTCTTTCCTTGAGTTCAGCATCTCCAACCCTTTCTCTTTCAACCTATACTGCCCATCTGTCTTCCTCAACAACCCTTTTTGACTGCTTGTAACCTTGGTAGTCGTCATCATCATTATCATCTTCATCAACAACAGCTCCACCGGGCAACAGAAGGTCCACAACAGTGCTGTGCCTCAGCCCAGACTCACTTCCTTCTTTTCACTCATTTCCTGTTACTCTTTCCTTCTTCCTTCTTGCATGCCCACCTTCCTCTGCCATCGTTGCTGTTTTGTACCGACTCCTTCAGCCTCAAGATCTGCTTTCCCCTTTCAACTGGCTAGGCAAACCATGACTGGATTTGTATTAGCCAGTTCTTTGTTAAAACAATATACTTAACGTAATGTTAATTATGAGAACATTTGGATGTCAATGTTTTGACACCAAGTACTCATTGACCCATGCCTACTAACCAGATGATAACAAAATGCTTGGCCCACATGTGTACACCATTTGTTAACAATTTGTTTGTCACCACAGACATGGAGTATTCATCTGCACCAGTCACTGGCCAGCCCAGTGGGCCCATAAACCCCCCAGTAATCATTCCCACTCAGGGCCAAGGCTCTGGGCCTGGTCCAGAGCTCTACGGCTCAGGCTTTGTGCTTCAGGATGACCCAGCCACCTCCCATTCTTTAGAGTCTTTCCCAGGGGGCCAAGATGGTAAGGCCCACAGGGGGGGCAGCCAGCATGCTGCATGGAGCCATAACTGATAGCTGCCAACAGCTCACATTAAGCCACTACTTATCCATACGCGCATCCAGACACAAATATACAAACACATAAAATGGCAGCTATTAGGGTTTCCATCAGACAGCATGGAAGATTAATTTTATTTCCAGAATTTGTTTTGATTTTACTATTTGTAACTGCATTTTATTGTTTATTTTGTTAGCTAAATTGTTATAGTTTTATTTGTAGTTGACTGTTATTTACGATCTTAAGCGGTAAAAGTTATTCTCTTTTTTCTACTTTTTCTACTTTCTATCATTAAACACTTAATATTCCTGTAGTTGTTCAGCTTTTTGTTGGATTTAGTTTGGCCCTAGCTTCTGCCCCTGGATGCACAGATCCTGTAAATCATAGCTGGGGATTCTATACCAGCACTGGTAGCTCATTGGCCTGTGCTGCTTTCTAAAAACTGTGGATGTCTAACTCTTCCAATGTCTGTGGTCACTAACAAACTTCTAATAGAGACCCTGGCGTTTCTACACGTGGAATGCCTCTTTCCTTCAACCACTGTCCTTGTGGTTAATCTTTTTAGGTGAACGTTTGTGGAAGATTTGGTTCGGTGTCCCCAATAACAGTGCACTCTTAACCACCTTCTTACTGGCTAAACGCATGACCAAAATCCTGGAGACTGGAACAAGGCAACACTTCCATTCTTCCCTGATAAACTAACATAGCGCTACTTTTCATACATAGATGGTGAACTGGATGTGGGTACCTAACAGATTCTGCCTATTTCCACCATGTTTCTTCATCTGGGCTTAGAGGGGTAGGAATACATTAGTACATATGGACATTTTGGATCTGGCTCAAAGGCTTTTGGCGGGGATGGGAAGGTGAAGGGATGAAGGCCAAAACCCATGCATGGTTGCGTTCATACACAAACACCTCTGCTGTTTGGAGGGAAGGGTGATGTGACACAGAAACAGTGATGTGGCTTGATCAGCCGGAGGGTTTAATCAATCCCCTGTTGGTTTGTAGGTATGTGGGACAACCAGGAAGGCGAAGTCAACCAGATGGTCCACATGAACATCCTCATCACCTGTGTGTTCGCGGCCTTCCTCCTGGGTGCTCTGCTTGCAGGCCTGGTAGTCTTCTGCTATAGGGACTCTTTCCTTCGCAAACCGAGACACGCCCACAAGGACGCAGAGTCTGCCCCATCCTGCTCAGACTCTACCGGGAGCTTTGCCAAGCTCAACGGCCTCTTTGACAGCCCCGTAAAGGTACAGCCATCTGAGCAGCTCTCGGTCCTGTAACACATCATTATGGCAAGATGCAACCAAGTTTCACACTGACGTTTATCTTGTGACCATATTGTTTTGTTTTCTTAGGAGTATCAGCCCAACATAGACTCTCCTAAGATGTACACCAACCTCCTAAGCAATGGCAAGGACCTCAATGCTCCCAATAGTGAGACCAAGACCATGATCCTGAGGGACGGCTGTCAGCCTCCGGAGCTGGCGGCCCTGCCTACGCCTGAGTCCACCCCAGTGCTGCCGCAGAAAGGCCTGCAGCCCATCAAGAACCAGTGGGAGAGGGCTCACGGGAGGGTTGGCAGCTCCCGCAAGGAGTCCAACACGTCAGCCAAGAGCCCCCAATTCCTCCCTTCCTCTCCTCCGCCTCCTCACTCCAACTCCCACCACCCTCATCCAGCGCTGGGCCACTCCCACATCCCCAGTGCTGTTGTCCTGCCCAACGCCACCCACGACCACTCCAACCAGGACAACGGCGACGACAGCCTGCCTCGTTCGTCTGAGAAGAAGCTCAAGAACACGGACGCTAAAGGAAGCCGGAAGGACCAGAAGCGGTCGGTGGATGCCCGGAACACCTTGAACGACCTGCTGAAGCACCTGAACGAGCCCGGGGCCAACCCCATCCTCCAGGAGGGATCTGGGCCGCGGCCAAGACAGCACCTCATGCTGGAGCCCATGGAGGCCCTGACTGAGTTACCGCCCAAGGTGCCCAGCCGAGAGGCCTCCCTGTACTCCCCTTCCTCATCCCTGCCCAGGCACAGCCCTACCAAGAGAGTGGACGTGCCCATACCAAGCACCCCAAGCACCCCAACGGGCAGCCTGAGCATGGGGGGCACCTTGGAAAGACAAAGAGGGGGGTACCACCTTCACAGGAGCGCCTCCCAGAGGCTCTCCCACTCCACCTCGCCTAATGGCGTAACCATGGGGGTTTCTGTGTCTCGCCAGCATAGTATGAACCGAGGGGGCTACATCCCCCCAGCGCCCCCCTCCAGAATGGACTCCCATGGTGGAGCAGTGGGGGCAGGGATGCATTCGCCCCACCCGCCCTCTGTGTCGCGACAGAGCAGCTACAGCGGGCACGGCTCGCTCCCCCGCACTGGGGTGAAACGGACCCCATCGCTAAAGCCGGACGTTCCGCCCAAGCCCAATGGGTTCTCACCACAGACTTCACAGATGAGAGTCGTGAACAAGTTCAGCTATTGAAAGGAGAGCAGACTCTGGATAGTGAGGCGCTAGGACAAAGGCTCCTGCATTTGAGGGCCAAGCTAGGGCCTGTAGTGATCGGGTGAGGGCCCATTCTATGTTTGCGTGTAGATGTGGGAAAACCCCACACGTTTCTACCAACTTACAAAAGGGAAAAGAAAAAGATAAATCACACGTGGCCAAAGATGCTTCTCGGAGCTCGTTTGTTCCCATGCCTCCACCGCTCGCCCCCGTAGCCCAGCCCCTTGACCAGTAGGCAAGGGGGAAATCGCTCCCCTCTGAATCTGGGTTTGAGCGTAGCCTGTTCCCACCACGGGTGGGTTCCCTGTCGAGACGCCGCTGTGGGCCCCGCTGTGCCGTGTGCAGTATGAGGTCCAACACAGCGAAATACTTGAAGACTGGGTCTCATTTGTCACTGCCTTTTGAGCACTGTCTTCCCAGTAATGTGAACAGTCAGTGAGATGGCTGATGGATGGGGAGAGAGGGGAGGAGAGGGAACTCAAAGTATAGTCTGCATGTTGCTTGAGATGCGTGTGAACACGAACGGCAGTCTGGCAGGACGCAAACGGGACCACAGTCAAGAGTGCAAATCACAATATTTGCATTATGTCATTAAGAAAACTATAGGAGGAACACATTACTGTATGCTCATACTTATTAGCAAGTTTAGTGACCATTTAGACCTACAAACCTGTTGGTCATGCCTACATTCACAGGCTCCTGTTCCTCTTATACTAACTAACAGTATAGCTCAATGAGTGTGGCCCTACAGTATAGTGATGAGATGAGCAGTGTGTCTAGGTCATGTTAAATTGGTTGGTCTGCATGTCTGCTGTAACCCACTAGGTTTTTTTTTTTTTTTCTACATCTGCTGCTAATCGGATTTGTTCATTATTTTAGAAGTCCGCGACATCTTTAATCTACCCGCTTGGGATGTCTCCTGCCATATGTGTGTGTGTGTGTGTGTGTGTGTGTGAGAGTGTATATGTAAAAGTGTGCAGACGGAGGCCAAGACCTGCTGGTTCAGATGTTTATCTTATGCGATGCTAACTCTGAGCAGAAAGACACATGGGAGAAGCCTCCCCTCTACGACCCCTCTGTAAGATGTATGTTATGTAGCAGTTGTATTATGGAGGAAAAAAGAAACATTTCACACATTAGTACAAATGAGTAGGTTGCCTGTATTTTGTTGATCTGTTTTATTTAAGAAAGCAACACCATCTGATTTCCTGTGTTTTTGTAATTAATATGTTCATGCCCCTTAACCTCTTTGTCACATGTCAAACTAACATGCACCAAGCTGTCTGTACACACAACTGTAATTAATGTTGACGCCCATTTTGAAATTACTTTGGGATAATATTTGGATGTAACAACTGTCGCCTGTGTTTCCCATGCTTACGGTGCAAGAGGCCCATATACAATCAACAAAAAAATTACCGATGTGTGCTAATAAGTCATGCTGGGAATGACAAGATTCTGTACATAGGTATAAATAGTATAAATATTTTTAGGCAAGTGGTCCCGAATCTGTGCATTGTGTGCCTTATTCACCGGATGATCAATTACATTATATAGTATTTGCAATGTCAACTGGTCCTTAGTATCTTATTGTTGTATTAGATATAAAAGCAATTTTCTACAGTATAAAATGATTTATTTGAAATTCAGTGAGATGTGTTAAATATGCCACTACTCCAACTCCAATCTGAGGTGAAACAAATTAACTGACACACATTCCAAGTAAAACCAAAGCACGGTTGAAAGAAATAATCTTTTTGTACATGAATACATACCTTGGTTTTCTCCCAGTTCACCAGTGCTGAAGGAAGGCTTAACATTTTGCCATGTGGAGGTGCCATGCAGTGAATGTATTTTCATGACACGAGGTGTATGGGGGCTAAATGTATCTCTGGAACAGTCTGCTCTACACAGTATATCTTAAAAAACATTAACACAGTGCTCAAATGAAAGCAATTCATTGTGATGGGGAGTGGTAATGGAGAATCTAGAATTCCCCAGGATTGCACAGTGACATGGACAGTTTGTAATGGCCACAGGGGACTCTTTGTCTTAGTAATGGGTACATCTTTTGGGCACCCACTGTAATCCTTTTGAGTGTCGGTTGCCTATTTCAGCCCAAAGCCACATTTTGTTTACAAGTGATGATTGTATGTAAAGACTTTCTGCCATTATATAACTAGTATTTGGGCGCTCATACAAAACACACAAACACTGGCTGTGCTAAACTGCCTTGTACATTGCAATATGAACTGGAACCTTCTGTTGCAATCTCAGCCGAAACCTTTACATTTTCAAATTAGGTGCAGATCAAGCAGATTTTGTCCGTGTACTTTTTGATTTAAATACTGTGCAACATGGTGATGCAAGGCCAGCTGTATATATGTTCTCCAGAGTATTTCAGCGTGTAGATATGGTGTAAAGCTGTACTGTGAATGTGTAAATAATAATGGTCTTTGTTTCATGACATTTTTTGTTGTTTTTTAACACAGCATGTATAGTTGAAATAAAATATTACTGCACAGAGAATGTGGCCTTGGTTCTATCTTCCCAATCGTTTAGTGAATCTGATGAAAGCTGCATTCATAGGTCTACTGTTTTACTTACTGTGGAGGACAAAATGTTACTTTGACGGGCTTTTCCTTCATCTGAGTAATCCCGAGAACATCAGAAGGTGTCTGCAAAGAGTACATCAGACAGAGAACACTTGTGAACAACAGCAGACGCATTAGAGCATAGAAGATGTATTGAAATATTAGATCTTAACTTGTGTTGGGGTACAGTGTATCCTTTGCCCTTAGAGCAAAGTACTAGGGAGTTTAAGAGGCCACAGAATGATTAAGAGCTACAATGCTATTTTTAGTCCTCGGTTGTTTTGAAGTCCGAGGCCAGCCGAGAGCCAACCACTCCAGATCGCATGTGGGAAAGTTTCCAAAGTCATTTGTTGCTGTGGAGACTGAACATCTGGATATATACTATGGGCTTAAAATGTGAGCTAACAATCAGCACACACACATACATGCACACTCACACAGCATAAACATGCAGTGTGTCACTACAGTGGACATAAACAGGGCTGTGGTATACTAAGCTCTGATAAGACCAGCTATCATTTAGCCAGTATGGGGGACAGGGAACATATCTTATTCTTTCACAATGAATAATAAGTATATTGTAGACTGTGCTATCATGCTCACACACATAGTTTTATTTCTCACAGTTGTCATCTCTTAGATAATTAATGGTCTGTTTATTCTCATGTACTGCAAGTCTATCTTCCAAGCCATGGGGATCTGGTGGAGTGCTCTCTGGCAGGGAGCTGGAGAAGCCTCGTGGGTGTTTGGTCAGGAGACCAAATTGTGGCCCATCGCTGCCATCCCAATGTTGCCACAAACGCTCCTTCATTTGCTTTCAGCAGGACCTCCTCAAAACTCACACCTCCTGGCAACCATTTCCCTTCCTCTCTTGCTCTCTCGCTCACTTGCTCTCTTTAACACTCAAGTGCAACATTCTCTTGGTTCGTGTTGTAAGGAGGAGGTTGGGGTGTACTGAGTTTGGAAATGAGGCGAGACAAAGCCATGCCTTGCAATATGGTTTGTATACTACATCCATTCTAATTCACAGATGGTCTCCAAGGACAAAAACATACTATATAAGGAGGCTAAGCAAAATCATTTTCTGAGCAGTAGATATTTATAAGCATATACAGCAATAGATAATAGCATTTCTGCACATTTCTATTTCTATCTGTCTTCTCTATAACCCCCCCTCCCCCCAATTACTTTTACAAGTCTCAGTGCTGGATTCTATGCTTAGAGGGTTCTGGGTGTGCTACACTGAATGTAAGCTCTCTCCCAAAGACACTAAAAACTGACAGTCTGGGAAATGATTCAATTGAAAGCTAAATAAAATGAGAGCGGGGTGGGGTTGTTGGGTTCCATCGTCTGAGGGGTCTGAATCTAATCCAAGTGTCCCTACAATGACAGTTGGTTAATGGCACACATTGCTTTAGGAGTGACTTAAAAAGGCAGGCGAGTGAAATGAATGAAGACAAACAGAGGAATAAAATAGAGATAAATAAGAAAGACGATAATTTCCTATGTATGAGGAAATACAGAGACTTGGATTGGGCATAAACGGTAAACAAAGAGGCCTAATAAAAGAATAATGGATGGCATTTATTCATGGACACCTTGCTGAGGCTTGAGAGAGAGAGAGAATGAGAGAAAGAGACCTGTTCCCTAGGGGGAGCTTGCTTCCTTGACTTTATTGGTATATTACATAATGGTTCTTAAAATGTTGCTGCAATGAATGACTACTTTGTTCCAGTCAATCCGCTATAAAAATCAATCTTACTGACAAAAACATATTATGCAACTCTGTGCCCATCTTGTTGTCAAACAAGTTAAAATATAACTAATCAAGTTATGAAAGCTCATAGTACATTTTGCATCATGAACTGATGCAAATTAATGTGTCACGCGTTAAGTCTTGCTCACCAGTTGGCAAAACAACTGGCCTGAAAGCGGGAAGAAGGAAAGGTGGATAAATATACTGTCTTGATTCTTTAAAGTGCTCAACACCTAATACAAAAGGTGCTTAGTTGTCACTTTTCATATGCTCACCAGAGCATGAAAGGAGGAGTACATGCTGCACATGTTGAAACAAGCCTATCAAGCACACAGTTTAGTGAACACAGACATGTAAACGACTGGTGTTTCTGTGTAAATGATTCGTTTTATCATCAGGTGATATTACAGCTTCAGGGAAAATATAAGAAAATAATACACATCAGACTGTCAATAAAGCTATACCGTAAACCTTAAAAACGACACATACATTGTCTAAAAAGCATGTGAATTTCTATTTTCTCTCTTTTGTTTAATTGTTTTTGCCTTTACTGATTTCCCTCTCTTCAGCTCTCCCTTTCTCAGAGCATGACTCAGCTTGTACACTGTGTGGGTGTTCTGGGAGCTTTGTTGGTAAACCAGAGGATTATCCCAACTGCTTTATAGTTAAAGCCTAGTCTACCATTACTGTGCTTTGTCATTGGGAACCCACGTCGTCCCAGACACGCACCCTGGGACACACCCCAGCACACACCCTATCCCCCAGGGGTGATGTGAACAGACACATCTCATCACCTGCAAAGGCCTGGGCAAGCCCCCAGGTCATTGTAGGCTATACACGGTCACGCATGCAGACAGCTAAACACCAACAGCCATAGGTGTAGGCCAAAACATTGAACATAAGAAAACAATTTGTCAGAACGTTGGTAAATACATATAAAACTATTTGCCATGGTCTACACTTGTCAAGCACACCAATGCTGTTTAAAACCGTTTGGTTTCTTTGCTGAACCCAAAATAACTGTTTTTATATTTATATGAACCATGACATAGATACTGCTTTCAAATTTGCCATAAACATAGCCTTACTATATTATTTTTACATGGGAAAACCATGCACCATCACACATTTATTCCTTAATTAAGTGTCAGAGCCAGTTAAGTAGAAATTGCACCCCCTAGTGTACAAACGGCATAATTGTATTATATTATAAGTGATTATTAAATTTGAGCACCATTCAATATTTTGTGCACCATATTCATTGAATCTCTACAATGTACACTGTCAGGGCTATCTTATAGCTAAAGCTGCTCCTGCTAGTCTGCAAGACTCTACTGACTAAATGTAAAATAAGATGTACAGAACACGTCCCTGCACTTAGAAATAAGTCAGAAAGCACACAAATAAGCATGTCCCATGAAACAAATTGTGCGCGGAACTTGTGAGCGCGGAACATTGCCAGTGTTACCGGGCCTAATTGAACGTAGCTCGAATGTGACGTTGGCTAACAACGCGACGTTAGCTCCATCCTGCATTAGTGCCAGAGCAAATTCATTCTCCCCACAGATCAATGGGCTTATGGTCTATACACATCAGCATGGAGAGATTTCACAGGGAGGTTTACTGCATCAGCCGCCTAATTTTCAGCCTCTGTACACACACACACACACACGCGCGCGCGCGCACACACACACACACACACACATACGCACACCCTCCATCCTCGTTCATTTAGTAGACAAGAAATCAGGTCAGGGTTTATGACTGCATTGTGTAGTCTCTCTACCTCCTGTTCTCATCTGCACATAGAGACATAAACATGCCCTCCCATCCTACACTGTGATCTGATCAATACCTAATGGCCATAAAGCTGAGCAGATGAGCTCCATTCGGCTCTCTCTTTCTCCCTCTCCGTGCTCTAAACACTCTCTCTTCATGTTGTGAAGGCTCACCTCCAGACCCAGAAGGAAGGAAGGAAGGCGCCAGGGAGGAGCAGAGGACAGGACATGACAGAGGGGAGAAGATGGCAGAGATGTGGCAGCCTGCGAAAACAACCCCCAGCCATTCCAACAGGCAGATGTATTCATCAGCACCAGAAAACACAAAAACAAGAAACCACCGTGGTGATTTACCACATAAATGCAGTATACAAATAACTGTGTCGCTCAGACAATATTATCTGGCCTTAAATACCTTACTTGATTAGCAGAAGTTATAGGCCATGCCTAAACCACATTGGGGAGGAAGAAAATCACTCCAACTCCATCATGCGCTTTTGTGCTAAAAGTGCCTCTAAATATATGTGCACTTCAAAACCTACCTTAGGTGGGACAAATGAACAAGAACCTTTAATCTCGGGCAAAATGCTCTCGAGTTTTCTTAACAATACAAGCGAGTCAGAAAGGCAGCCCTGGCTTAGTTGCATCTCTGCATGATGTGCAAAGTAAAAGGGCTGTCGTCTGGCTGCAACGGCTTCAGGCGCTCTTCAGAAAGCCCATCACTGCCTGGGCTTCAGCACAAGTGCCAATGGCACACGCAGGGGGTCAATGACTTGTGTGTACATGTGTTGTGAATGTGGTGTGTGTGTGTGTGTGTGTGTGCATGCGCGCGCCTGCCTGCTGGGTGAGGGGAAGCCTATTAAAAAGCTGCCTGAGGAGAGAGCTTTCAGCGGGGAACCTGTGGGGGGGCCGAGAGGATGGCAGGGCCATTGTATGTCAGAGTTCCATCCTGAGAGCTGGAATTAGAGCCATTCTCCTCCGCGCGGCTGGAAGACGCTGTAGCACCACCGACCCTGAGTTTAATTAGAGCAGCTCTAGAGAAACAGCCTGGAGAAGGAGGGAGGGAAGGAGGGAGCGAGCGAGCAGGGAGACCTATGGGGAAAGAAAGTCACTAGTTGGGGGAATGAGCAGGCGACAGAAGAGTGAATTTGGATTCACGCCGTTTGGCAACGCTGTGCCAGTATGATTGCAAGTGTAATGAGGTGTGTGTTAACAACATGACATGTAATGTGATTACAGAGAGCAATGGCACCATCGCGCAACTATCAGCAGCGGACTGCTGATGGAATACAACTGCTAGGATTACCAAGTTGCACTGGGTATATTTGACTTTCAGTTCAATTCACCTCTCCTCTTTCAAGTGTGCTTACCCAAAGAATGTTAAGGAAAGTGTTATGTTCTTGTAGAGGGTGTAATCAAATCAAATGAGGTAAACAAACATTAATGGGGGATAATGAATCTGAACATTATCTCCAAAACAGAGTGGCCATTAATATTGATTGTTGTCTTACGAAAACATTACTCACCAAAGCAAAATCAATATTTGTCAGAGTAAATGACTGTATAAATGTACATTTATCAGTGATTGGATAACTAAATGGAAATATTGGGCAGAAAACTGCTGTCTGTCTGCTGCTCATCAGCTTTGCCTTGGAAGGTTCATTTACGTCAAATATGTTGATTGTTATGGGAGGTAAACCGCAGGTGTCAGGCTCCATTCCAAAATAGCTCTTTCTGCTAAAGACTTCCAGTGTTCCACCTTTTCAAACTATGTTTGTTACCAGGCTGTAAACTTACATCAGCTGTATAAAGAAGACCAGATAATGTAATAAGTGTAGCTAGTCATTCAGTGTGGGAGTTTCAAAAAGGTCACAAGATCATTAGAAAAGTCTTTATCTTAAATAAGATATCAATCCATGTTTTGATTGACTGTGTTTGTACGTTTACATTAAATATTTTCCGTTGGCCTGTTTGCATGCACATTTGTCAGAATTTAGGAGTTCTTTTAAATGTAATGTAGGATTGTATAGCCGTTAACAGCAATAACAGTCAAATGTATTAGTTTAACTTGAGAGAATATTAGCCTGTAAAGCGCAGACACCAACTGTACCGTCAGTAACCCTAAGCCCAACTGGTTCCCCTCTTACCACCTCAATGCCGGAAGCTTGTTTGGTGGGTTATGTAGCCTACATTAGTTTTTACACCCCCACAAAGACAAGACAGTCCCATTAAGGATAATAATAGTCGTTTCAAACAGGGCTTGTGCTTTTCCAACTTCTGACAAGGCTAAAAACTAAATTAAAAAGGTGCCGTGACACCGCTGACCTTCGCGCGGTATTCGCCAATGTCATACCGTCCGTTTAGAATTTGAGATGAATTTAGGCTTATCATGAGACTTAGGCTGTCTTTGGCTTGACATGGAGCACTGGGCACACACACAGGAAAGCCCATGAGGTCCCCTGCTGAGAGGGGTGTTGACCTTGGATATATGGAGCGTCGCTCGCCAGCCTCTTAATTCTGCAGTCTGTGGAGGGCCTCCTGATTAGTCTGATCATTCACTTCTGACAGGCTAATAAACACCATACCATTAACTTGTGCCCAGTCCATAGGGTCAGGTATATTGTATTGTATTCATTGAGGATACAGTGTATTTGTGTCTTTATAAAGGCCTATGTGCAGTATTAATATATGCATTGCTAATATGAATGCATTAGTATGAGTACCAGTGTGGGCAATGTGTGGGGAAACGTGTGTACATGTGAGTTTTGCATGTGGGTTGACTCAACATGCATCTCTATGCTGTTGAAAACCAGCCCCAAGGACCGGGCATGAGGTTTGCTTGCTGGCTGGTGTGGTGGCCAATGCTGATACTGCAGCCAAATGCTGTTATGACCAGAAAGCCTATACAAAACAACACACCTCTAAAAGAAATATGACCGTTCCTTGAGTGGCACACAAGCTCAAGAATGATTTCAGAGATATATTTTGTAGGTGTTCAGAAACAATGTAAATGAAAGAGAGGTGACTGTATTTTATGGCAAACTTCAGCATGAAGGCTCAATATTTAGATAAGAAGTTACAAAGTATAGAGGGTTTCATTTCTTTCTTCGATTTCACTTTAACCTGCTACTGCAGTCAAAGATGATTTGATAATGGTTTGTTGATTCTGAAACAGTTTAGAAAAGAAGGATTGAAGTGGAAAATACAGTATATTACTGTGTATTTACAGAGTAATATATAGTAAGGGATATTTCGCTGACTATCCTAACCACACCTAAACCACAAATCCCAGTTCTACACTGTTTGGGCCACACGACAAAAACCACACAAAGAGCAGTAGCTGCGGACTGGCAAAGGTGAACACAAACAACTCTGACAAGTGTTTCCCTTGCTCTCTGGTTTCTGTAATGATTCTGTTCTACCCTGGGGACAGGCTCGTCTCTGTTTACACAGTGGCACCCAGTCTTCTGGCTGACCCTACCTGGAGCCAACCTATACTAACGCGCCCCCCCACACACACACACAGCATCAGCTGAGCTGCGTGTCAGCTATCCTGTTGCTAACACAAAGGAACCTTCATTGAGAAGTAGCCCATGCCTGCACATATAGAAGGTCAGGACAATGGCTGCTATTCTCTTCTGGCAACAACAACACCTATTGTCTGCTTGAACAGAAGACGTTACACTGCATTTAGTGCTTAAAAGCAAAAGGAGCTGGAATACTTAGATGATTCATGACCTAAATAAACCACAAAACCCACCAGCCATCAGGCATTTATTCTTAGCTTTCTATTTATTTTTGTGCTGGGAGTGTGTGTGAAAACATTTTTAAATATTCTGATACGCAGCATCTTTTCTTCAAAAGAAAATAGGGGAGCTGACTTGGAAAATTCCCCGAAGCACAGGTTAGTACATACTTAGTATTGATGTGAATAGAGATGTAAATTGTGCAGCTTGGTGTCATGAGGTTATAGTCTGTGGACCCTCCCCCATTACTTGAACTTGAATTACAGTAAAAAAAATAAAAAAAATATTATGAAATTGTATGTCAGTGGATCCAATTATTTTTACACCCAGTAGTCACACAAGACACTAATGCGCATGCTTACATTTACGGCATTTGGTATATGCTTTTATCATACACAATTGTAATTGTGTATGATTGTGTACGCGATTGTAAGAAAACAATATTCTAATAGAATAATGACAGCAGTGTCATCATGTCTACTAATACATGAGAGCAAACGTTTTTTTTGCATGATGTCTCCCCACAAACACGGAAGTCAGGACAATCTAAGACTGCATGCGTGGGGGCACTTTCCAATTAAATGAACTGACACCATTTTTAACCCTCCTGCTGTCCTCCAGGTCAAACTGACCCAACACACTACCTCTTTGTGCCAGATAGAAAGCGCCAATTCTCATTCTACTGCTTCCACAGATATATGATGTGTATTCCTGGCAGAAGATAGTGTCTTTGACAGCCGAGGAAAACAGGAAAGTTAAACCTTCGTGATGTCCTTATTCTTATCGAATTATGCCACCTGAGGGTGCCATCTGATTGTGTATGATTTTGTGTTTATTAATTGTCACTGGTGTGTGTATTTATTTATTTCTTTATTAATTATTTATTTACATAGCTGTGTTGTTTTTTGTGCCTTTTAACCTCCAGGAGCATTAAGTGCTGTTTCCAGGTTTTTGGTCCTATGTCAGACAGTAGCTATAAAATATAAAATATATAATATCTGTGATATGTGGACCTTCAGTTAGGTTTATACTGGCTTAATAGAAATGTATGCTGAATTATCAATATTATATGAAATACAAGGAAAAATAACTAAGGGTGTTTGGTTTATTTTCTTAATTATTTTATTTTAGTTATTTGGAACATGCACCAGATAACCATCTTTGAATAGTAATATTGAGCCCTGACACAGTAGTGACCCTTGTTGAGACAACTGCAAAGACCTTCACCAGCCAACCACCAAATGATACCTACCCACCACAGATTGTTCACAAAATGTGTGCAAAATCCTATGCAGGCCTGTGGCAGATGGGGGTGTGAATAGGTGACTTTTGTCAAAACACACTTTGCTCTGGAGAAACATATTCCACACGATGACAGAGAAAAACAAATATATAACTAAGCTTGTACTGCATCACAACAGACACATACAATCCAGCACTAACACTGACACAATCTTTCATATAAGAAAGAGGAAAGGCTGTAGCTTGCATCTAACACACAACAGTTGCCTAGAACCAAGTGTGAACATTTTGTTTTTTCGACTATACTGGTCTGCTGGCTATTTAAGACTGACCCCACTAATGTCTCCTTTTCCAGTTCCCTGTGCTAGCTCCCTGCAATTAAACAAATGGGTCATTAATTAAATCGCCACAGGCAACGGGACACAGCAGCTAAACAGGCTAGATGGATGGCTGTTGGGACAGCGCAAAGCACATGGAAGTACAACTCAAATGTATGCGAATTCCAGGAATTTAACACATAACTAGTATTCCTGTAGTGTACCTATGGAAACACAGCTGTGAAGTTGTGCTTACCGGAAGCTGCTTCATGAAAGAAACTGGGAGTATATCAGGCCATCCACATTCAGCGACAGGATGACAAGTCTTTTGTCTACTGATGTACACTTCAGTGGTTTAGACAGAGGAGTGCTGACCAATCATTTCCATCATGAACACAAATAGGCCTATAGATTGGAGTAACCCACATGGTTTCTATGCAATGCGTTATGCTGAAAAATTGGTGTGACAACTATAGGCCCTATGACTGTCCCAAATACATGCAGATTCAGTGCTGAGACATCATTCTGACAGGAGGAATGGAAGCATGTTCTCTTTTAATGCAGTTTCCTTAGACTGATAGCCTCTTCTAGATCTACTTCTGTGTGCCTATCTTTCCAGATATCTCCATCTTTCACTCCACTCTATCCTTCCTCTCCACTTGTGTCTGTGTAACACAACTTTGTGGCAGAAAAAGACTGTTTGCAGCATACACATACCTACCATCACAGTAGAGAACACATTGACAGGGAATGTTGTGAACTGTATGCGGACTACAACACTGCAGCCTTCAGAGCAAAGCATCATAAGTTCGATATTTGAATTCATGATTTATGTGGCAATTTATGGATTGACCGAGTGCAATGGTCCAGGAGTTTAAATTACATTTCATTTTTCTCTCTTGAAAAATGGGCTGCTTCTAATTTCAGAGAAAGTTTTTGAAATATGAGCTTTTCATTCCACAGCAATGACACGAATCTCTGGTTTATTCTGCCTGCTACATTCCCACTGTGACCATAAATAAACTGTTAATCCACAACTCTCCACAAGGTGGCAGGCTTTAAATCATCAGGACAATGCAGGTACACTGCACTCACCTATTTAGAAGTAGCAACTTTACAATTTGACAGAATGTAGGTAGACACAGAATGCTTCAAGTAGAAACAGTCAAGATTTCAAAGGTCCATGTATATTGTCTAAGTGTGGACTTGTGAAATTGTCACTGGAGCCTAAATGAGCCTGTGACATCACTTCCTTCCTCTGTTGGTAAGGCATGTTTACTTTATGGACAAGCTGCGGGGAGGAAAAGGAGACATTTGTTCCGTTTGCACAACCTTTGACATCCTCTTGTCTTCTGTATCCTTCCATTCTCTTTGTCCCTGCCACCAGCCCTCGTCTACATCCTCTTGTCTGTCACCAGGAAAGCAAGCCAGGGGACAACAGGACAATATAGGAAAGCAGCGATGACAGAATTAGAGATGGTGGGTCACCCCTCCTTCAAAATCCAGTGTATTTAGGTCTCCACACTATTTGATCTGCCCCATGTTACCACAACAGGAACTGTCTAGATGGCCACACTCAATCACATGCGCACCTGTGCATTCCTTATAACACAAGACTAATATACAGACACTAATATACTAATTTCTCAGTATTTGCATGAAAACTAAATAAATGTTACTGCCCATTTAGAGTGAACTCTATTTTTCATTGTTTGTCTAATTGATATAGATTACACCATGTTCCAAGTGGAGAAAACTAGACTCTCTCTTTTAACATTAATTTCTAAATGTATATAACTCAATGTGGAAGAATGTATTATATTGTCTATTAGTTATTCAGCACTAGCAATATTGTATGCCGACAGCAAACAGAAATGTTTTCTGAGCTTCTTATTGACCAATGGGTTCCTCATGTCTTACACTGAACTTAGTAATAAAATGTCAGCCCCTTCATTAGGATAATTACTCAAAGTCTGCACCAAGACAGCCCTAGAAAGCACAAGACAGACTACTGTAACTTAATTAGAAACGTTTTCTCTGGGCGAAAGCTGCAGGCTGCACATAGAAATATTTCTGTTTCTCTCATTTACACACACACGCACGCACGCACACACACACACACACACACACACACACACACACGATGAAAATGGTAAACAGCCTAATAGAGTGCTTGGATTTCCAGTAAGGTAGCCTACAACCTATTAGTTTTGATGTTCCACTCAAGCAAGAAATTGCCCCAGTACATTAAGGTCAATTTAATGTGAAAGGATGGGACTGGATTTAAATCAATGTTCCAGTTGCTGGGATTCAGAGCTAGTGCTTTCTTCCACCAGGTGGTGCTAAAGTACCGTGACATCCCAAAATGAATATCGGTAATGCCAGAGAGCACAGATCATATGGCAAGGTTTTTTTTTCTGTCCACTCATTGTAATTTTATTCTCTGCAATAGAAACCATGTGACTGGGTAGGAGCAGTCAAGCTCACAAGCCACTAGTTATGCCTTTCCTTCATTTGATTCTTATCTGGAGCTGAAGGTCATGCCTGGTCCAGCCACCACCTAGTGTTCCTGTAAATGAAACCTTCTGACTCAATTTTCTCCTTAACAACCACAATAAATCAGAGGTGCACCACCCTGGCTGCCACTAACCCAGGGCTTGCCAGTTGTTCCCAGCCTGGCCAGTTAGTTCTGTATTGATTCGCTGTCTCATCCTGACGGTACCGTAACCATCTGACCCCTGAATGCTGAACAGCAGTGCATGGAAATCCAGCACACGTAGCCCCGGGATGGGACACCAAGCACCAAGTGAGAAAATAGGAACCTAAATTGGAACTAGTGTTCCTTTCATTCTTATCTTTTCACTTGGTAATGTGGGTCACACATCTCACAATAGGACAATATCCTCAGGACTTGGAGCTTTATCGCAGTACCTTGGAACAAGTTGTGTTGCTATGTGGGGCTATCACCTATCGGGGGCAAATTTGAAGCAGGCATGATAACAAAAAGGTGAAAGAAAAAAACTGCTGCTTACACAAGTTAACGATAAAGTACATGAAGGCTTGGTGTTAAGTTTCAAAGAGAGCAAGCACTAAGGTGCCTGTTTGTTATTAGCTCCACTATAGAGAAAGGGGAGCTCACTCCATTTCCTCACAGCTGTGCTGTATATCTGCCTGTTCCTGGCCTAGGTCTGGCCTTAATACAACCTTCTGAATGCAGGTAATCTAGCTGAAGGTGTGAGGACAATGCAATTTCTCACCGCAATTTAAGACACTCTGTTGGCCATTACTCTTAGTTTGGTCATACTGGATACGAAATGCTTTAGGGATTTATTGTGTTCTAATAAGCATAAATGTAATTTTAAACAGCAAATCATAATTTTTACAATAAAATGTAGACACTTTAAATACAGTAGAGAAAGTGATTCAAAATAGAAAAATATTGCAGGCATTATATTTAACAGTACATCGTCACCAGCACACAAAGAACAGCAATGATTCCTTTGAATGATCAACCACCAAGAGGATATACAAGTCAATAATTTGTTTACATTCTGTTGTGTTGTTTGTGTGAGAGGTAGACTTATGGGATGGGGGAAGGAGTCCATTCTAAAAAGTCATTAACAAGTAGTCTTTCATAAGAATTTGCAGACATACACTAACCGAACATTGATCTTTAATGGATAGTATAAAGTATAATATAATTTTCCAAATATACCTTACACTAAAATGATTTAGTTGTTGAGTTTTTGAGTGTTGAGTTTTTTCACAAACAGATCTTAAATGCAACATGATTCTCTATTATGGAATATATGAATAGGTATAATTATGCTATAGACACTAGCAATATTCAAATGCTAAGGGGTGTGTGCCTGACAAAAAATGTGTCCCTGTGTAACACATGGGGTAGAATTTGTGCATTTAATATGCATGGCTGATTTATCAAATCACATATTCCAGATGACACTGAGACACATCACTCAGTTTATAGTAAACAACAGGATGTTTACACAAATGGGAACATCCGCCAGCAAGATTACAACAATAATTCTCAATAAGTACTCATAGTTCTAGGTGTGTTCATAAATACAGCATTCGCCGCAAATTTTTACATGTAGGGACGAGAGCCATTCCAAATTAGGCAGAAACCCAATTTAAAAGGCTTTGGCAAGTGACCAAGAGTGGTACAAGGCAGCCATCTTTCATACACACTTAAGTTTAATTTCATTTGGCTGCCTATGCGTGAACATTCAAATAACCTGCTGCCTATCTGCCTGCCAGGTTCAGACAGGATGACAATCTGAATACACAAATTCTGACAGCAATTTCAGGTGGACTTCAGCCTAGGACATGTAATGCCAAGTATGCCAACTCATGAACACACCTGATGATAAACTGAAAGCCATATATGCATAAGGTCCAGTCAACATTCTTGGAATTCCATTAAAGTTTTACTTCCATATGTTTTGTGAGATGAGCAAGGGTTTAATTTATGGGACAATAGACATTTAATTAGACTGTGCCAGACAGGTGTAATCTATCCCAGAATGAGTATTCATGGGTAGATTTAACTCAGCTCTGCTTTAGCGCTGTGGTGTGATTCTCCTTCTGTGGCCTGGGAGTCTCCCTCGAAGGCCCTGTTGTCATAGTAATGCTGATGTCTCTCAGGGTCCACGGGTGATGGTTCAGTCAGTGGGACATCGTGCATGTTCTCTAGCATCGACACCGTGACAACAGTGACATCTGGTGGCGTTGATGGCCTGCTTTCTCCATCCACCTCCTCAACACCCAAGGCCTTAAGGATATCACATTTACACATGGGGCAGGTTCTCTTCTCCAATAGCCAGGGCTCAATGCAGGCCTTGTGGAAAATGTGCCCACAAGTGAGTACAGTCACCACGTCGCCTGCTTTGTAGGCGTCAATGCACACGGCACACGTTTGCTCCTCCAGAGCCGTCATGTTGACCCCCGCCCTCAGTGTGCGCACCTCCAGCTTGTCGATGGCCTTCTTAGCCTCAGACTTGAGCTTTCTCTCAACGCGTCTGTGCATTCGCAGGTTGTGGATTCGGTGGGCAGAGATGAACACAAAGTAGGCAATGGACGCTGCTGTCACAATGAAGAAGGCAATGGACAGTAAGTACAGCCAATACGTGTCCACCCATGGGCCGTGGGGATAACCCACCTCAATACTCATATTCACATCAAGTCCTTGCTGGATCAAGCTGACAATCTCCGTGCCCAGGTTGTTGTCAATCATGATAGTCACGATACCCTTCGCTTCCTTGTGGGTCATAAAACTGGTGCTGTTCTCCACATTGTAGACCACCACGGCAGCTGCCCCTTGTAGCTTGGCAGCATTTATCTTGTCACTGAAGTTGCACTTACCTCTTTTCACCAGCGCTATCCACGGTAGTGAGGTGTTACTGGGGTTGTACACAGCATCTGCGCAGCCCACATAATTAAAGCTAGGCAGCGTAACAATGCCATAGGCTTTGTCCACAGGAGAGTTGCTGCCATACACACCACATTCACAACTGCTTACTGTTTGGTTATAATTTATCTTCACAAAGGCGGTCCAAAACACCATCGCCGTTACACACTGAACAAGTCCCGACAAAAACACCAACAACAGCAGAAACAGCGTTGTCTTACTTCCCATGGTAACGCTCTTTTCCTCAAAACAACAACATAAAGCAGTCTTTATTGGTCTTTATAGGAGTAATCCTTTGTTAGTTCTAGTTCCTGGTTGTTCAAGCCCCGGTGATCTGAATACAGGTACAGTTTCACCCAACCTGCTGTCAGTAGTAATCTGATATGAGCCTTTGGTAACACAACACAGGCTTTGCGTCAGCTACTCAACTCTTGCTATCTTCCTGAACCTTGAACACTGAACACTCCCCTCAGAGGACAGGGTGCTGGTATTCGACAAGTTGAAGTACACAAACCATTATTCAGAGCTCTTTTTTTAACAGTCAAGGAACAGCACACAATAAGTAAAGCTGATAAGCTAACGATAAGAATAGACATGGGTCGAAAATACAAAGTACAACCTGAAGCTAGTAAAAACTGTTTATTTTATGTCATAGAAAAATGGAACTCAACATGTTTTTCTTGTTAAACTTGTTCTTCCTCCTTATTCAAACTAGGAACACAGGTTGCGAAAGTCATTATTACTTCACTCTACAAGTGACTAGTCAGTAGTACTAATATTCTGTTTTGCTAATCACACATGTACTTTATTTTAGCCACATTATATTTTAAAGTGCCATGCCCCCCCCCCCCAACCCCCCTCCCTCCTTACCCCTCCCCTCCTCCCAGAAACCTAAACCTCAAGCATATTTAAATGTAGGTTATTTAGATGTAATCCTAATAAATGCTCAAATACTGGCACCTGCTGGTTGGCAACTGGTCTGGTTTCACAATCCCGCTGTCCTAAGGCATTTCAGCAGACTACCAGCAGAGGAAGCAAACCGCGGAAAGTCATATGACCGTGTTGTAGTTGGCGCTTGCACCGGGTCATTTTGACCCATAGGACAGCGGGAGAGGGTTAAGGTAACCTATCGATAAAATAGGTAACCCATTAGTCCGAATATAAATAAAACCTAAACGTGATCCTCGTTGTAAAAAATATTCCCCATTTAAACAGGTTGCGGATATGTTGTGTTGGATATGTCGCAGTGTACCAAGAGCATGTTCCAATTCATATCACAGGTTAAGACAATTTGCTAATAGTCCGTGCTAAGTTCACTTACACTACACAATGTTAGCTATGTACATTACAGAAACAAGTTTAATGTTTTGGTTATACTTTTAAAAAGCATTTAAAAAAAGGCAATTACTTACACGGTTATCATAGCACACAACCACATGGCGGCGCTACAATTCTATATTTCTTGCACCAAAATTACAGACAAGTTGTACAAATGTTTTTTTTTTAACAGGACTATGTGTCGTTAATGAAAACGCCTCAGCATAGCGATTCTACCTTATAGACCTAGGCCTATCCTCTAGTATAGAGAAACCATTGGTTTGGTAAGGCATGGTTGAATTGACTGTGTCCATGGGAGCGTCTTAATTGACGTGTTGTCAATTACCGTTTTGGAGCAGTGCATGCGAGACAATTGCAGGTAAATATCTTACCATTTTCCATTGGGGCTTTCCATACTCTCGGAATTCCAGTTTTAAGCATTTTCCCAGGGTTTCTTTATAGCAAAACGTGCCACGCTCCTGAACCCGAGATAACACCGGAGCAACTTTTGGATGGAACATGCCTGAACATATTCCTCGCTGCCAACAGTCCCCCTATTGGCCAAGAGAGAAATTTGGGGACCCAAACAAAAAATGTCGATGGCTTTGTGGGCGCCTTATCCTCAGTGATTATATTTAGAGGATTCGTAATAATGAACTGACATACCTTGTCTTAAGACACAACACAGCATATGTCGGTGCAATATAGATGTGTAGGCTAACACATTTTAATGTTTTATAAGGTTCCCAAAAAATAATTGGAGTTTTGACGACGCATCATGGGCCAGCACAGCCGTTCTTATAAACACAAATTTGGCGAGCCCATTGACCCCATAAAGCATGTACATTATAGGCCTCAGTCCATCCATGTGATGTGTTTGAATCCATGAGCCTACCTTACCTAACGCCCGAGGCTGCTCTAGCCGAGTGTAATGAATGAATGGATCTCGTGATCCCCATCTTAGTGCAGACATTACAACTATGCTTTCACCCCAATAATCGCCGTGTAGTCGTAGTGTAGCAGTTAGTATCTTGCATTTAATTTAATAATAGAGTTGTCTACTTTGTAACATTATTTAGAAAAAAATCACCTTTTCTTTTGACTAACGATATGGGTAAAGATGCAGCTTTGCACACGAACAAGAGAAATTATTTGATACCTTATTATCTGGGTTTAGTTTTATTTGCGTATTGTTCAGTCCATATGCTATTTACAACAACACAGGAATCACACTCTGCCAGAGTGCGTCGGGCTCTTGGTAAGATTTGTTCACAGGGGAAATCTGTTATCCTAGGGTAGTGTGGCAGTGTTTTCCTACAAATTCTCTGATTTATTGTCGTAAATGGCTGTGTAATCTTCAGTAACAATATTGATGTTGTATTTTGGAGAGTTTGGTTATTTCACATTCTGTTCCTGTCTGGTAACAGCTATGTTTCTGTTATTTCAGAGAATGACACTGAGTGCATTTCATCACAGTCCTCGGAGTTTCCAGACGGCTTTTTTACCTTACAGGAGAGGAAAGATGGAGGGCTCGTCATATATTTTATGATAATCTTTTACATGTTTTTAGCCGTTTCTATAGTATGCGAAGATTACTTTCTACCATCGCTAGAAGTGATAAGTGAGCGTAAGTGATGTTAATATCAATTCCTGCTTGTGTATCCATCCAGTAAGATACTGTACAAGTTTAGAATCAATGTATTGTCATGCAAAGGCTTCACCAAACAGTTTGTATAATGTTTTGTTGTGCAACAAGCTAGGCCTACATTTCAAATGTGTGTAATTATACAGGTAATCATATTATATTAGAAACTGTTGGTATTTGTCATGTCCTAGGTCTGGGACTGTCTCAGGATGTAGCGGGAGCTACATTTATGGCAGCTGGAAGCTCCGCACCTGAACTTGTCACTGCCTTTCTGGGTAATCACACACTGTCATATTTATTATAATCAGTCGATGGAGATGGCATGTGATGATTGCAGCAACACGAACTGTCACCATTTCCAACATGATGTGAAAAGTGTTTGAACATGAGAGCAAGACAGAAAATAAAGTTTTCCCTGTCTTGCCATCATTCCGATCAGTACCACTACTTTGTTACTGCTGTTGTCACCAGGAATGTGTGTGTGTGTGTGTGTGTTTGTGCATACGTGCATGTGCCTGGCAGGTGTCTTTGTGACAAAGGGAGATATTGGCGTAAGCACCATCGTGGGTTCAGCAGTCTACAACCTCCTGGGTATCTGTGCTGCATGTGGACTTCTGGCCTCAGTGGTATGCCCTATTTACAGTTACAAAAGACTAAGCAGCTAATGACACAAACTAGTGATATTTTAGGTCAAGGCGGAAACATCATTGTGTAAAGTTCATATGAGCGAGAAACCATAAACTGCTTTTGTTTCCTTTTAATTTATCAGGCCGGTCGTCTCAGCTGCTGGCCTCTGTTCAGGGATTGCCTGGCATATGCCATCAGTGCATCTGCTGTTATTGCTATCATTGCTGATAACAAGGTTTACTGGTGAGTGTGCATGCCACTACAGTCACTGCCCATAGGGACACTGACACAGGTCTGTTGACATTAAAGTAGAACATCTTCAGCATAGTACAATATTCAGTGGATTGCACTGACAAATGCTTCTAGAATCATCTCTGTGCTATTTTCTGTGGGATACATAGTATAACAAACATACAAACACTACTTGCTATTCATTATAAAAAGGTCATTTAGCAGACATGCTTTGTCCAAAATCGTGAGTACTGTGCAATGTTTAAGGACAAGCTATCTTGCTCAAAGATACTGGAAGCTTGGCAAACACCAGGGCTTGAACCCCAAACTTCGTATAGGAGTCAAACACTCAAGTAGACTATCACACCACAACATGTTCCATATCAACAATTTTGCTATGGAACATGTACATTTAAGTCAAATACAAAGCACGCCTGCAACCCTTGTTAATGCGTTTTCTGTTGATGTCTGCTTTGCAGGTATGAGGCAGCCTGTCTGCTGCTGGTGTACGCCATCTACATTGTAGTTCTGTGTTTTGATCTGCGCATCAGTGAGTTTGTCCTAAGGAAACTGAGCCCCTGCTGTACCTGTCTCGGCAAAGGGTCCCAGGATAGCAATGAAACCCAGTCTCTATTTGGTTGGAGTGACAACACCAGTCTCAGAGTCCACAGGCATTCCAGAAACGACAGTGGGATCTTCCAGGATGATTCTGGATACTCCCACCTCTCTCTTAGCCTGCATGGCCTCAATGAGATTCCTGAAGGTAAATGGTTCCACATAGGTACTGTATG
>JAODUG010000018.1:1059910-1073340 GCA_027564795.1 Aphredoderus sayanus | reverse complement strand
TACTCCCACCTCTCTCTTAGCCTGCATGGCCTCAATGAGATTCCTGAAGGTAAATGGTTCCACATAGGTACTGTATGTACAACAGTAGGGCCAGTGAATGTATGGTGCTGTGTCTGACCACTGATAATATGGCATGCTGTGACAACTAACCGGTGTGTTTTGTCTCTGTTTGTATGCTAGAGCACAAAAGTGTGTTTGCTGTGCCAGAGAATGACCTGAAGCGGGTCTTCTGGGTCCTGTCTCTACCTGTGATCGTCCTTCTGTTCCTGACCATTCCTGATTGCAGGAGAAGGTTCTGGAAGCAGTGGTTCATGATAACTTTCCTCATGTCCGCTGTCTGGATCTCTGCTTTTACCTATGTGCTGGTGTGGATGGTGACCATTGTTGGTAAATGTTTTAATCAAGCATTATGTGTCCATTAACCCTCCTGTTGTCCTCTGGTTTCAAACGCTTTCAAACCCTTCCTATTGCGCCACCAGATGGCACTAGTTAGTTTCTGATTGTGTAGCTGTCTTTATTGTCAGTGCTGTGTGTATTTCTTAGTTTTTTCCTGTGCCTTTTAACCCTCCTCAGGTTTCAAACACACTACCTTGTTGTGCCAGCAGTGCACATCATGTCTGTGTAAACTGTAGAATTAGGATTTGTGCCTTCTGTCTGCCAAAAAGAGGTAGTGCATTGGGTTAGTTTGACCCAGACAACAGGAGGGTTAAGAAAGGGGGGGAAAAAAGTGTAATATTGTACTCTATTTTAAACTGACGCTTTTTGTATTACTGTAAAAGTCTGATAGTAGGCTATATGTACCTATTGAATTTACCTTTTGTGTAAGCAAATACATTGTTTCCAAGCTATGGGATTTCACTCTAAGTTTATAAGCATTTGACATTAAACGACAAAACTTTTATAGAAAATCACATGCTGGTCTGCTGGCTAATTCCTGGGATTCCATTGTCCTGGTATTACGTGGTAGTGCAATACTAGTAAGGCATGTGCAGACATCAGCCCAGCCAGCCAGAGGAGGATTATGGCCTACTTTGCCCCCAAAGCAAGTCATGTGAGCCCCGGGTACTACACAGAATAGCCCACAGGCACAGATCCAAGGCCCATTCTGCCTCAGACAAGGAAACTAAAATTGATGTAACATTGGACTGAAAGGCGCAGCTTCATCATGTGACAGTGGTAGATCCTGCTGTAGTATAATGGGATTATTATACCATAGTCGTCAGAGAGGCTCACATGGGAAAACATTGGTGTAAGTGGTGGTCTTATGAAAGAGAAGGCAATGCTAAGCCCCAGTGCCCTTTGGGTTGGAATGGTCAATAGCATTTGTGTTTTAGCATTCCCTTGTGGCTGTGTCAGAAGGTGTCAAATAGGTATTAACATCAAAATGTTTACCTGGATCTGCTTCTAAACAAATATTTGTTGAGCTGCTTCAAAATACTTACAAGCTTGTCATTCATTCAATGTAAAAGCATGTGTTAATGGATGAATTGGATTTTACCATGTTGGATCACAGGTGAAACCCTTGGCATCCCTGATACAGTGATGGGATTGACACTTTTGGCTGCTGGAACGAGTATACCTGACACAATAGCCAGTGTCATAGTGGCCAGAGAAGGTATTGTAACATCTCATAGAACTGCCCAGTTTAAAGATTTTAGTAAGAGGCCAGAATGCTGTATAATACTTCATACTTATCAACATGTTTGTTAGCATGTGGGCTAATTGATTACTAATTATCAAATCATAGCCTACTGTACTAATTAAATCTGCTGTTGGTAAATCTATTGTTTGTTCTTCAGGCAAAGCTGACATGGCCATGTCCAACATTGTGGGCTCTAATGTGTTTGACATGCTGTGTCTTGGACTGCCCTGGTTTATAAAGACAGCATTTGTGGACACCAGAAACCCTGTTGAGGTCAACAGCACCGGACTAGTCTTCATCTCTGCCACACTTCTCATCTCCATCATCTTCCTTTTTGGAGCCGTCCATTTTAATGGATGGAAGTTAGACTGGAAGTTAGGGATTGTTTCTCTAATCTGTTACATCATCTTTGCAACTCTGTCAATTTTGTACGAGCTGGGGATTATTGGGAATAACCCCATTAGACTGTGTAGTGACTGAGACGTGAGCTTGAGAGATTCAAACCATCTATCCATGTTTAGCGGCTATGGTCAATCCAAATCTACTTAAATTTAAAGAAAAGCACATCAAAGTTCTCTGGAAGATGTGTGCTGGGCACACTTGCAGAAATTCAGAGAAAGCAATAATAAAGAGCCAAATACTTATCATTCAAGACTCATTCTGTTCTGGCTCTAACTTACCTTTACATACAGTATTGAGATGCTTTGATATCTATTAAGAAAATGTATTCATGCCAAACCAACCTCAGGAAATAAGAGCACACAGTTAATTTCTATATTAAGAGAGATGGATGGATGCATGAGGTTCATATCCCTTATGTCATACTGAACAATCAGTTTTCTCTTCCAAACAATTAAGTTACAACTCATTCTGCACAGACTGACGAAAGCAGACTTACCAGAATTAAAAATTAAAAAGTTTATTTGTTCTGATAAACCGTAACACTAAGATTTACAAAACAAAACAAAAAGTTGGAAAACTGGACATGATGGAAATTTGGAATAAGTGTTTTTAAAACAAAACAAAAACAGCTTGTTGGCAAAAGGTAGTGTGGACATACTAGCATTGCTTCTTCTACATCTCTAGGCATTGCGATCTATACGAACATCCACCTCTCGGCCGTTGATCTTTGTTCCATTCATCATCCTACAAGCAGCTTCAGCACTCTCTGGGGAATCAAAGCGCACTGTCCCACACCCCTTTGCTTTCCCATTCTCCATCTTGATTTCAGCATACATTACTTTTCCTGCGCACACAGGAATAAGCATCTCAACATGGTTTTACAGTGCAAATATAGATACAGTTTAAGAGATTATTTTGGAACGCTAGGGTAAGAGCCATATGACAATGTCAGCAACTACATTTTTATAAAACAGCAGTGGAAATGCCGTTTAGTAGACTTACCACAATGACTGAACTTCTCTTTCAGCTTCTGCCAAGTAAGATCATAGGACAGCTGTGAAACAAACAGAAACATTTTAGTATACACGACTTTCTGCATTATCTCATTCCAAGAATTTGATTTTGAGTATGAATTTAACATTGCCGGACATTTCTGTGCATTTAACACTCCATGGCCATGAAATGCAGAAACATCTTTGTAGTAAATAAAGTTCACTGAATGTAGCAGATGTTCCGTCTGACTGCATACATTTGTTGTGAGTGTTTGAAAATTACATTAAACGTTTGTCTAAATAGAAGGAGGATGTCTGATTGCCTGCATTAAAAATGTGGAGGCCACTATCTTGGAGAAAAACTGATATCTGAACTAGATCAAAACTAAACACCTCTCCCTTCAATGCCATAGGGTGCTCCCTCAGAAACTCAAGCCCCAAATTTAATAGGCATTGCCAAGGTTAGAATATTGTGATGCAGGGCTCAACATTAAGCATTTTCATGTACTTGTCCTGCCGGACAAGTAAGTGTGTCATTCACTTGTCCGAGTTAAAAAGTTACTTGTCAGAGTTAAAAAGTTACTTGTCCGGAAAATAAAATATTTACATTTTACTAGTATGACTAAAGAATAAGCTGTAATAGAGGAATACTACTCAATTTCTTAAAAATCACAATTTTAAATGAGATTTGAGCTACACTATACTGTATAACATTGTATTTTTCAGGAAACAAGATAGCAATATATTACATCCATGGTATGTCTATGTAGTTTAGGCTAGGTTGGGGGGAGTGTATCAGATCAACCATTAACCTTCTCGCTGTCCCTATGGGTCAAAATGACTCACGTTGCACTATTCTTGTGCCAGCAGAGGGCCCCAACCACAACACAGACATATGACGTGCCACGGTTTGCGCCATCAGCTGGTAGTACATTTGAAGCCCAAGGACAGCGGGATGGTTAAATATAACAAAAGGTTATGTACAAGTTACCAGTATAGTTAGTTATTTAAGATGAATATTTGCTTGCAATAATCTGCTATTTGTAATCTAAAGTGATTTATTTTAGATTTGTATATTTTACAGTGCTTTAATTTTAAAGTCAATTACACAGCCTGAAAATTTTCAACTTGAATCAGGACACGGAACAAACGCGGCAATAGTTAAATCATGCAAATGGAGAAATTTTGCATTCTACTAAAATGTAAGATTCTCTACCTGCGCTTATGTTTTCCTGATTGCTTACCCATGCTGTTAAAATGTAAAAATGAAGCGCTGTACATAATGCTGTCCCTGTATGTTTTTAACTGTTCGCCGTGACAAAAATACATTAGTTACAGCAAACTGCATGTTCTTATCTCAGTCATCCTGGTCAAAATTGATTAAGCGTTATGAAGCCACTGCTTACCGTATGGTATGCGCGCTCTATATTATTTTTTAAATAGAAGAATAAAATAAAAAACTTTGTAACGAGTGACCTCAAGTGTCATGCCTATACTATATCACACATACAGGCCTATAGCAGGTACATTTTCATTATAGACGTTTTAATCTGGCTACTTGTCCGGCTGAGCAAGAAAAACTATCTTGCACTTGTCCCATCAAAATTTTACTTGTCCCGGACAAGCCTCAATGTCGAGCCCTGGATGCGGTGTGGTCTGCACCACTTTGTGTTCCAAATTACAGAGCCAGGGCTGTGAGGGAACCCGAAATTATTTTTTGAAAGTACGCACAAAACAGACAGCTAGCGGACCGTAAAGAAAAATTCACAGAAGTTGACAAAAAATGTATTAGCGGTATCTTACAATCACAGACTCCTCCAATTGACACCTATTATCCATCACCCATTAGTATCCACTGATTAGCTTCTATCGCAAATCTATATGAACGGAGTCATTTTATATTACGTAGATTACGTACACAACACTGAATGAATACATAAGACTTCTGCCATCTAGCCCCAAACAAGATACATTATTAGACTTACATTTCTCACAAATATTTGACAGCCTCCCTTGGATCCGGAGCCTCTATCAGACATGCCTCCACCCATGTGGCCTGCCCCGCCTCCTCCAAAGCCTCGGGTCATCTCCATCCCGGCCATGGCCGTACGGTCAAAGCTGGAGCCCATACGGTCAAAGGTGGAGCCCATGCGGTCCATTGCCATGTTGCCCATTCCACCCCCTGAAATGAGCATGTGCACACTCAGCTTTTCCACACCATTTCTAAACCAGCACCATGCAGCATTAAGAGAATATTGGCGTTATTTCAACAGATCTCATCATCTACTCTCACTATCCAGCACACTAAACAAGTAGGGATGCCATGCTTCTATATAAGCATGCACAAACACAAAATTAAGGATGCTTTTAGCTTCACTGCCTATTAAGAATGAATCGTATATTATCTTTATGCTACAGTAGAGTACACTCAAGAAATGAAGATCAATGGAGATAAAAAAAATAATAATAATTAAATGGATGATGTACCTAAGATAGTCCCCATCTGCCCCATGCCTCCTCCAAAACCACCTCCTGAGGGAAAACAACACACGCAGCCTTAGCCTTTCCTGATTTACATTCATGCAAAATAAAATACTGTTGCAAGTGCTTGTCTGCAGAAGAATGGGTTGGAGCCCCATTTAAATGTGAATTAACTCACCCATTCCTCCAAAGGAATCGCCAAATCCTCGGTTCATCGGTATGTCCCGGTCCGTGCCCCCCATCCCGGACCGATACATGTCTAAACACAACACAGCGTTGACACAACATGGGACAACAGGCTACAGTCACACACTGGAGGACAAGCACACGTGTGCTTACCTGCCATCCGGCTCATAGGCGCCATGTCTCTTCCTCCAAAGCCCCCCATGCTGCCCATGGCATCCATGCTCCTGAAGCACCCGCTGTCACCCATGCCTGTAGAGAGCAGCACAGAGTTTCACCAGCCTTCTACCCTTTCTCCACACACACACACGGGTAAGGGTTCTACCAAAGACCTTACCCCCTCCAAGCCTGTTCATTCCACCAAAACCACCAGGTCCATCCATACCTAAGAAGAGACACAGCAAGTCAACTAAAGCTACTCATCTATTAGCAGTTCAGCTTCACTGGATCAAAAGAGTTGCAGTCACATTACATGTTGTACAGTCAAGGATAGGAAGACTAACCTCCAGGCCCCATGTTGCCCATCCCTACTGCAGCACTCAGACGGTTGGCAGCAATAGGCTGCCCACCCGGTCCTAAGCCCATGCCAATACCACCAAGACCCCCTAGACACCAGAACAGAGTTAAATGTGGCTGCTGGCCCACTGACTTGCATTTTAATCTCTTAAGCATCAAGGACGTAAATAAGTCAGAGGCATTATATAGTTAACCATGCCACTGTCCTCGGGTTTCAAGCGTACTACCTTGTTGCGCCAACCGCAGCACGTTATATGCCCGTGGCGCCTTCTGCTGGCGCAACAAGGCAGTGCAGTGGGTCAGTTTGACCCGAAGGACAGCGGCAGAGTTAAAGCAGAGCCATGGAACACATTATCAAATATAGTTGGTTCCCTCAACAAAAAAAATAAGGTGGAAATTTGTCATGCTTACATTACAAGGTAGCATAATTTGATAATGAGCCATTTACAGCAAGTCTCTTTCATTGTATTTGGTATACAGTATGATCTAGTCAGAGCAATAACAAATGACCAAACTTTACATAAAACTGAGCTTTAGCATTAACTAAAAGAACACCTTACTTGGCAATTGAGATGTTTTTTCTACTTGAGTGAAATCATCAGGTGGGAGAGACTTGTCATCCTATAAACAAACATCTTATAAACAACTTAAACCATAAAACTGCATACAAAACTACTACTACTAACAATACAAAAAATAAATCGTACCATTTTAACATGCATCTGCCTCTCAAACAGCATCTGCCCATTGAACATGGCTGGAGGCAAAGTTAAGGTAGATTGCTGCTCAAAAACAAAATAGCAAGAAATACTAACAACACAATCTACCAGTGGGTATGCATGCTGTTGTGGTAAGAACTGTGTGTCAGGATACATATGGCCTGTACAGCCTCCAGTGGCTGCTCAAAGGTAACAGTCCCCATTCCTCTGCTCTTGCCATCCTTATCTTCCTTCACATCTGCCCGCTTCACCACACCTGCCATGCCGAACACCTCCTTTAACTTTTTCCAGCCCACTTTGAAATCCAGCTTGGGAAGAAATAAAGTGACAAATATTGATTACAAGGCAACACAGTTTTCACTAGGCTCTGCAGGCAGCGCATCAGTGTGTTCTTACATTGGCAACAAAGACCGTGGTGCCCAGTCGTCCAGCCTGCAGAGAGCTGATGACCTCAGGTGGGATGTTGGGGTTGCTGGCGATAGAAGGAGGCATGTTCATCCTGCCCGCACCTCCTTCCATCCCCCGACCTCCCTGGGCCATTCCTCCCATACGCTGGAGAGCACGGCGTGCATGTTCCCCATCAGGGTCCTTGTGCAAGAAACAGGAAGTGACAGAAAAGCATAGCGCTAACAAGTGTCCCACAGAATATCACTTGGCTCATCATGTATTTAGCGTCAGTAAATAACGTTTTGCTGACAAACTGTATATGATTCCTTCACTTGTTCCTACCTCCTTGATGTTCAGCGGCCTTCCACTTAGGTCATGCTTGTTCATCATTTCTATAGCCTTTTTTACAAACTCTTCATCTTTGAACTCCACCACACTGTGGGGGCAGGAACAGTAGAGACATCAGGTGAGGCCATGTAGGCTTTAAGATTTAAGAAAAAAACATTTACGTTAAGAAAGACAAGGAGGCCGTTTCTTACCCACAACCCTATATAGGCAGTTTCACAGGGTCCAGATAGCAAAAGGTCATGGGCAGAAGAAAATGAAACAAAATAATTACAATCAAACAAATTAAAAAATAAATAAAAAAAGCACATCAAGGTTGTTGCATTTGGTCTCAGCTATTTGGCTATAGCCATTTCTTTCATGAACAATTTTGTTTTAAACTTGCATATAACTGCATTTAGAGGAGAAGCATATTAATGGAACAAAAATGTTGACTCCAAAAACGATAGTAAGGTTAGAAATGGGTTTGCAGTACTCAGAAAAACAGTATGACTTTGAGTTAGCATTAGAAAATATACAATGTAAAAAATGTAATTAGAATTACATTTTTTTATAATAAAAAAGGACAATGCCAAATGATACCAAACTGGTGATTTACCAGGTTCTCCGTAAAGCACATTAATTCTGGAACTTTAATATAGACATAAATAGAATTATAATCTGATTTTGAAACATAATATGGATGGGTCAAAAGGCAAAAAAAATAATAAATAAAAATAGAAATCACACAATCCACATTTCCCTTTTGAAAAAGGCCAAACAGACCATCTTTGACACCAATTGACATAACCACAACAATACAAATAGGTGTACTTTCATAAAAGGTCAGGTTAGTCCAATTTTCCAGAATCAACCAGGCATCTCCCTTTCAAATGAGTATCAATCTATGGCCAACTTTCTGGCTCTAAACACAACCACATGTCCAATTCAGACCTAGAGGCCCAGTACCTAAAAGAGAACGTCATGATAAAGAGACTGCTGAGGGAAATTAAAACCTCGTGCAGCGGGTTGACCACATCACTTACCCTTGACTTTCCTTCAGCATCCTTAAAGAGCTCCACGTATGTAACCTCACCAACTACATGAGACATACAAAGGAAAAATACCAAGAGAACAAAGGGATTTAAATCACCAAGTCTTCACGTTGCCGTTGGCAATGCCGCAACAGATGGAGGTGTCCCATTAATGATAAACAGTCAGCCCAGACCAAAACCCCACCAGACAACACCATGCCTTCCTGGGCAGGGACTGAGACACCCACAGGCCGAGGCCAATAGAGAAACTCAGCTACATTAAACCTGGGAAATTCAAAAGACTTCAACATTGATCAGTTGGACATAACATTCCATTGCAGTTGAGTTTTTTTGTTTTGGGTTTTTTGCATCCTCACAATTTTCAAAAGGCTCCGTATGACTCCATAGTTCACAAGGCAAAGCATAACAATTTATATATACATGGTTCACCTTACAAGATGAAAAGTCATAACAACAACAGTCGATACTAGGACACTACTTGGTTGAGGTTACATTTAGGAGCTGACAATACCATTAAACAAGTAACAAAAATATCTAGGCGCCCTTATCTCACTGACATATCAGTCCAAAGTACACAAGTGTCCACCCATAAAAGTTAAATAAAACCAATAAGCGTATATCAACCTATAATGCATCCCTACCATCTGCACTAAGTGCACCCAAAAACATGTAGTGCCTAATGGGAGAAGAATCTGTCTCATAAGAACATAATAATAGGTCAAAAACCTATCAGATGAAGAGACAGAAAATTAGGAAGAGCCACTTCAACCACTCTCGAAATTACCTTTCTCACGCATTAGATCTTTAATTGCCTGCCACGTCATGTCATATGGGATATTGCTAATGAACACTCGGTTCTTGTGAGCACCCTTCTTGTTTCCTGCTCCCCCATGTTTATCTTTGTATGGATGGTAACGATTTCCTCTTCTGTTCCCAGAGGACTTTTCTTTAGGTTCAGATTTCTCTTTGGGTGGCTGGGTTTCTTCATTTTCTCTAATAAATAAATAAATAAATAAAACACATTAATCCAAAATACCTGGAACCACAGTGAAGTCGAACAGTACAGTAGAGTACACTATTTATGTACGTTATGTATGCATTGAAGAGCGGGCGAAAGGCCATTCGAGCCCCTGCAGTTATCTCCATATAACTGACTTAAAAAAAAAACAATATTATAGATAGACCTGGTATTACAGTTTAATTTGTACTTAATCTTTTGCATTCAACCAATTAACTAATACAGTATCGCTGCTGGGTAGCTGATATAGCAACCGATATGATGTAACAGTACAGTAATCCAAATACTGTATTAGTTTATTCGCTAGCATAACATGCGATTAGCATACAGCAGTGGACTGTGCTCGTCCCCGTACTAAGTTAAAATACAGTAAGCAGTAAAGCAAGCACTTTTTAACATTCATTCAAATTAAATACGCCACCAACGCCGCGACTACTGTTTCCAGGACTTGTTAGCTAACACTGGCATGCCATGTTAGTAATCAGGTCTCCATTTTAGCTTACGTTAGCTAACGGCTTGATACTGCACAATAGAAATAGAACAATGAAACATTTCAGTTACGTTTTCACGCCATTTGAGTTTTCCTGGGATAGATTCTCGGGTTCACACGGGGTGACTTCAGTAGTCTCATCTTTCACTGGACTATCATTTAAAGTTATTATTTCTTCCATGTTCAGGTTTGTAGTTTAGCATGTAACGCAAGCTGCTCCTGTAGCTAGCTACGCAGTTTGAAAATTGCAGCGGCGATTTCTTCTTTCAACGCGAGATTTGGGGACTCAGACTCAGTTGCCAGGCAGCGTGTCAAATACTGAGGCGGCCTTGGTCTATTTTACACACAGTAGCAAACCAAAATATGTGCTGCCTGCAACTATGCATGTCCCTAGAAATATCTCTATATTATTATCCATACAATAATAAATATATTAATATACGTTTTTTATATATAAATGCTACATATATAAATGATGCAAAAGTTTTGTAGCCCTAGCCCCATGGGCTACTTCTAAATAATACTCAATTAATGGTGCACCTCCATAGATAGATGGTTGCGCCTGAGAGGAATGGGACTCCCTAGTTTTCTCAAAGGGATCCAAAAGGACAAGTCATTGGAAATGAGTCTAACATTAACATTTAGCAAAAATTCCATTTTGAAAAAAAATAAAACACTCCAGTTTGACTCTCTCTCTCTCTCTCTCTCTCTCTCTCTCTCTCTCTCTCTCTCTCTCTCTCTCTCTCTGTCTCTGTCTCTGTCTCTGTACAGTAGAATGGAGCACAGCAGAGTAGAACAACAGACCTGCTTGCTTGACACAGTGCTCAGGCTTTTTTTTACATGAAATCTTGAAACACTGCAGAAACAGAATGTTCAGCAAATGGAAATGAGAATGATGTCGAGGTCTTTAAGGAATCTGGCCCACAGTTTGCAGATTAAACTATAATAATGATGTCTCAGCATAGTTCTTGTGCAAACTGCAGGCTATGTCTCTATTTCTCTATGATTCCTCCTTGAGTCAATAGCTATTACAACTTTGTTCTCTGTTAATGGCTCCCTGGGAAACAGTCCAGAGTCAAATAAAATATTATCTATCTATCATGTCTTTACAAAAGCCTAAATAAAACATGGCAATCCAAAGAATATGGGTTTAACATGAAATACATCAGCTATATAGGTCAGCTTTGAGGTTTCATGGCAAAGAGGTAAATATTAATATGCTATCCTTTACCATTTTATCTGTCAATAGAAACAAATACTAAAAAGTTTTGGGTGGTGCGTTTGACATCCGAAGAACAATAGCAGTAGGCCAATATCAACGCCCCACAAGATGAGCTTATAACCTTACTGTCAACGTCTCATCTCTAATATATCTATTGTTAATAAAAACAGTATTATAATACTCTCAGTATGAAGGAAATGTGCTCTACTTGTCATGTTCTAGTTTTAATTAACCCCATAATGGATTCAATAAAATTAATTGACTTACTTGGACCCCAGAAGGAATCTAAATTGCTACAGTCTGACTAATGGAAATCAAGTTAATAGTGTATTTAAAGACTATGACATCTGTTTTGTAGGCTATAATTAACATTGTTATCTCACCAGGAAACTAATAATGGAGTTAAGTCTGTGTAATAAGTATTACGGTTCACAATTCGGCCCCTATATCTGAACAGTCTAACTGAATACAACAAGCACTATACAACAGGTAATGTAATGGCAATCAAAAGGCAAATTTTCATTTTATATAGTATATTGAGTTCAGACAATTTCCATTTATAATATGAAAGTAAAACAAACCAGAAATAGCCAACATATTTTTTATTGTTGTCCATTTAATGGACGTGATGCAAACCATATCGACTTAGCAGCTAAGAAATATTGTTTACTTAGAAGCTAATTGTGAAACAAATCAAGATGAGTTCTCTTAGCAGTGTAGGATTAGAGAGACAGCAGCATGAAAAAAGAAAGGGAAAGCCATTCACTCCAAAATCATTTAGTCCATTCAACATTTACTATACAAAGCTATTACAATACAGTCTTTTTTGCACTATTTGTAAATCACCAACACACTCATTTAATTGTACTGTAACTAACCATTCATACATTTGGATCCAAATTACTGCACAAATGTGTCAATACTGTGCAATGAATGTACACAGCACACTGTATTTGTCATTGCTGCTGGGGCAATCAGCTGACCTGATGTATCCCTATAGAATACAGCGGATATGGTTCATCCAGGGGAACTCTTTTAAGTGCCAATCTCTGCTTCCTCGTCACAGCAAGGGAGCTTACAGGCATAATCCTCTAAACAGACGGGCTAATTCAATTTGACCGCAGGCAGCTGCACCAATTAAAAAACGACACCATCCAACCATGCTTGGAGGACATTGCCTCGCTGTACCAACAAATACCTTTGCGACATTTAGTGTCCAGGAGCAGAGGGAGGCAAGCTGTTCTCAGCAATAATATTCCTGTCACACTGAAAGGGAGTTGTCTTGAGAAAAGCCAAAAGAAACAGAGGAAGGGGAGGAGAAGTGGAGGCAAAGGGGAGGCAGACTGCTTGTGTAGCCTATACTGCGGCTGAGCGTGAACGTTGTGAAGGACTGAGGCGCTAGCTAACAAGTGGTTGCCATGCAGCAGGAGCAAGCGTGCTTCTGGAGGGAGAGACGGGGAAACAGAATGATAATGAGAGGGAGGTAGCAAGTGAGGGAGCGCGAGGAGAGGATCTGATGCTCAGAGAATAGCCTGCTTCGCTCGCTCCCATCTCTCTTGCACATTCTCCTTCCACCTCTGTCACCCCGTGTTTCTGTTGTGATCCAGTGCCAGCGCAGAGGAGGGACTGGTGGGAATGCGGGCTGAAAGGGGGCGTGGAGGACCGACTGGAGCAACAGGTCCATGAGGAGCAGCAGCAGCAGCAGTGAGACGCATGTTTTCTTTTCTCACACAGTCACATCACAGGACCACTACATGCAGTCTGTCTCCCTCCCTCCCCTCCCTCTCTATCTCTCTCTCTCTCTGTCTCCCTCCCTCCCCTCCCTCTCTCCTCTTTCCCTCCCTCTCTATCTCTCTCTGTCTCCCTCCCTCTCTATCTCTCTCTTTCTCTCTGTCTCCCTCCCTCTCTATCTCTCTCTTTCTCTCTGTCTCCCTCCCTCTCTATCTCTCTCTCTATCCCTCCATCTCTATCTCTCTCTCTGTCTCCCTCCCTCCCCTAC
>JAODUG010000018.1:1049664-1059810 GCA_027564795.1 Aphredoderus sayanus | reverse complement strand
ATTTGGCCATAGCCAACACACATAAATTCCATGCAAAGTTCCCTTGTGTCAAATTACCATGATAACTGGGATGTTTATCACATAGCACAATGACTGTTTAACATCTTCAGGGCCCAATCTATTAACAGATTTATTGCTAAGCAACAGTCCCTCCCCCAAGCGCACATATTAAGACAAACGCACACGCACACAGACACCGACGGGCTTGTACACACACAGTCGCCATCACAGTAAAAGTAATGGGTTTGTGTGTAATTTCAGTGTGTGTGATAGACAGCGTTTTAATGACCCGTGTCTGGGTGTAGGCTGGAGGTGACACGCAGACGTACAAGGCTTCCGTCTCGCCAGAGGGAAAACACTTCTGTTGTCCAACACTGTCAAGGTAATGTGGGGGCTATGGGTTTGTCCTTTTATCAAAGTAATGATACCTGTGGAAAACAAGCTAGCATGCGGCTAAGGCTATCCAAATCTAAAACACGACTAGGAGACATCAGAAATGAAGGGAAGCCTTTGTTAACTCTCCCTAAACATCTTGCCTAATTAACCATTATCGTGCGCTACAACGTTTAATAGCTACATGTTCCTTATTGCCGACAGTCTGCTATCCTCTATAGAGAGCTTGCACACTCAGGATGCTGACAACAGGGGAACGCAGCAAGCTTACTCAATGTCTACTTTTATAGTTCAGCTCCTCGCTAAGATACCACGATGACACGCGGGTACACTGCCAACTGCTGCAGCCTACTGTTTTTAATTTTGTGGGTTAATTAAAAGGCATCTGTCTTCTGTAGCTATACTAATTATAACCATATGTAGCCCAGATTAACCGCTCTAAGTAATAAAAAGTTTGCGCACCATCTTTTCACATTTTCATTGTTGTCCATGATATGTTATTGATTTTCTCGAGGGAAAATGACATTCCAAGAGGCAGTTTGGTGCCCTGTTTGCCCCGATAAGAGGTGATGTGGATTAATAATCATAATAATAACGATGCTGTATTTATCACAAATGGAGGAATATACTTTTCATCTAGGTGTGAGTTCCACTACAGAGCAACACCCCTGGGGCTTGCTGTCTTGCTCAAGGACACTTCAAGGCAACTCCAGTTTATTTGAACCTTTCATACAGGGCAATATAATTTAAAGCGCAATAAAATACTGATACAGAATAAAGCGAAATGCACAACACGCAACAAAACAAGAAAAGTCAGTAAAAGCTGATGTTGAAACTAACCTTTATATCTCACAATTACAACTCAAAACAGCAACACTAAAACTCAAAAACACTGGAGAACACTAACATTTTGAGTGTGGCAGGAAGGCTGTCCATTCCACTGATGTCCGTAGATGACCCAAGGAATGTTTAGAGGTTCATATTGAGATATTGGCCCTAAGTCTAGCCCTTTAATTTGCTACCAAATTGTACTGCTTATTTATATAGGTTGAATTATATGGGTGCAAGAATAAAACCTTTGTGCAAACTTTCTGTTACAGTGTCATAAACATTGAGTTTACAGCAACCTGCTTCAGTGTGTATAGGCATTATATTTGATGGCTCTCATTATGGCATATTGATTTGTCTGGCTTCTACTGTGTACATGATTGGTCAATTGATGACAGGATTTGATACAGTAGCTATTGCAAGTGTGTATTTATTCTGATATTTAGTAATGACTGTGTATCCCATAGAAAGATAAGAAACAGCCTTTATGGCTTGCTGCTAAGAGAACCTGTCAACTCTGTCATTGGTTGAACACACAGTAAGCCGTGCCTTATATGCAAGTTAAATATCACAATAAAGCTATTCACCTCACCTGGCACCATAAAATATTCCCAGATATAATCGGTGCATTCCTCAGTGTAACTCACTAGATCTCAATAATGTTTGAGGGCTTTTCAGCTGAAGCACATTTTGCCTGTTATACTGTATATGTTATATAATAATAATACTAATTACATGTATATATATAACAAGTAACATATTTTCAAAGTAAGTTTACAATAAAAGGTTCACCACAAAAACTTCACCAGCAAAAACATCAATAAACTAATAAAAACTAATAAAAATAACACAGTAACATTCAGACAATCTCACAGCAGTATTGTAAACCACCTACCTAGCTCATCTCCGTCATGACACAACAAACATGAGAGGCCTTTCACACACCTGAAATCAATTGTGAAGAACGCACCTCTGATTCACTCCACTTAACACCCACCTGTAGCAAACAACAACGTCTAGCAGACTTGTTCTGCTAGACGTTGTTGATGCATCTAGAATACAGAAGCATGAGTCAGGCATTGTCCTCCCTTGCTAACTAAACGTCCATCATGTTCTTCTTTTTCCAACATACCGGCCGCTCAAAGCTTTGTACAAGGCACCACCCAACTACTGGGAGCAGTTATGGTGAGGTGTTTTGCTCAAGGAGACCTCGACACTTGGCCAGGGGGCAGTGGGAGTTGAACCAGCGATTGCCTGATCACCCCACTCTACCCACTGTGCTAAGTGGGAGACGATGCTTCTACCATCTGCAACACCGCTGCCAAGGCTAAGCCTATATGCCCAATGTACCATCTGCCTTGGCGGGCATGCTGAGCCAGACCAGAGCAGACCATTGCTCCAAAAATGGGGGGCACTCCAGATGCTCGGCCCACCAGCTGCAGCCTGTTGGCAGTGTCAGCCCCCCCACGCCACCGTCTTTAGTTCTGCTCTGTTCTAAATCTGAATGTTTCCTACCAAGCCCATTATCCATGCACAGCTGGTCAAAACGCCACATGCTCTCTGACTGACTGATCGATGGGGTCTTAAATTGTGGGGAGCTGGACGTGCGCGCGTACCTGTGTGTGTGCGCGTGTGTGTGCGTGTGTGTGTGTGTGTGTGTGAGAGAGAGAGAGCCCATGCTGTTTAGGCCTGGGGTCCATCGATTTCAAACTGCCAAACAATCACGCTGACAGCACACCTCGCGTGTTAATAGTCCCGTCTTCAACACACGGGATCTGCACAGACACCGACGCACCTTGACAGGCAGGCAGCCCCCCGACACCCTGTGTCTTTACATAATGAGACACACACACACACACAGTGGACAAACACAGTAAACACACACAGAAGACACACACAGTGGGCACACACAGCAGACACACACACAATAGACACTCACTTACAGTATAGCACCTCACAGACAGACACCACAGGCACACACAGACAAACATGTAGCGTAACAACTGTGACTGTTTTAAACGTAAACCTGTAAGATCTCCAGTCTGTCTCGTCTGCTCCACTAAGCCAGGTGTGGCAATGTGAAATAGCAGTGCACAGATGTAAATGACCTTGTCTCATATCAGAGAAAACAGTGAGAGATTAAATTAGGGCTCTGTGTGACTCACCTCTAAATCCTTATTGGATGTGTGTGTGTGTGCGCGCCAGCCCGTGCCCGCATGTGTGCGTATGGGTGTGTATGTGTATGTGTGTGTGTGTGTGTGTGTGTGTGTGTGTGTGTGTGTGTCTGTGCACACGCGTGTGTGCGTAGGAGAACAGGACATATAAGAGGAGAAAACAATATAATTTAATTTTTGAGCTGATGCACAAAAAGCTTTTGTGCAATTTTGAATAGAATTATTCTGAATAGAAGAATTTAGAACTTTGTAATGTGTTTGTGCTGTGTGTGTGTGTGTGTGTGTGTGCGTGCGAGTGTGTGAGTGATATCTGCACCTCTGTCTTGTTCTTGTTCTCTGTCTGAGCTTCCACTTCTTTGTTTGGTCTGCTCCACTGTCAGGACCATTAACAGTGAATCCAAGGCCGTTTAATAATTCACACTGCGGTAGGTGGCTACGGTAAATAGGCAACAACACAGGCTCCTACTGAAATCCCATTAACTGCCAATGAATTATTCCCATCGTAAGATGGGCTCAGACACACACACACACACACACACACACACACACACACATATATATGTATTAATATTCATATGACACGCTTTATCGCAATCTTCCTAATGGCCCAACCCTAAGCAGGCTAAACCTCCAAGCTAGTCAGGGCGCTGAGGCACTTCCCATTATTACAGTAGTGAAATGGAGACCCCCATTGGCCTATGGGATGGGCTGCTAAACCCAGCGATATTATGATAATGTTGATCCAGTAGGGAATAAATGCCACACATTCTGGCTTGCAATGTGCTATTTGCTGGTAAAAAAAAAAAGAGCCGTTTCTTTATCTTCTCTTCTGTTATTATTATTATTTGGGGTGTTATTTCATATTGAAAACCACATACTCTTATATTTCAGAAGAATTCATGACCAGGAATCAATATTCTCGAGTCTAATGATTTGCTTAAGTTCTTCTATCTATAGGCCTTCGTGCAACATTTGAGCTTAGGCGCTAAATTATGGTGTCGTAAGATAGTTCCCATGAAACAAATCTGTCAAGACACATCCTCGGCCAAACGCGCTGAGCGAGCAAAGCTACGCTTACCTCACTAGACATGCTAATCAATCACTGTCTGCTTTTATTTATGCTTTATCTTAATGCAGCTACTCTCCTGGACGTGCAGTCCTGATTAATGAGCATTTACCACTGCTCTTAAAACAGAGACTGACAGGTGCTTTTCACAAGCCTCTAAAATAAAAGGCATGGTGGGGTAGTCCTTTGTTCTGTAAAACAATAGAAATGGCCCTTTGTCGATGTTAAAACACAAACCGCGCCGCAGCCGTCTTTGTCGCGTTGGCTGCATGTAAAGTTATACTCGCAGACACACACACACACACACACACACACACACACACACACATTCCTCTAGTAGAAGAAGAGTCCCCATTTTGTCAGCTGCTGAGATTACACCTGTCAAAACTGGCAGTGCATAGGCTGATAAGAATACATATACTGGTTGGAATATCCCTGTTTACTCACATGGAAAACTATATGCTTGGGGCTCCATTGTGTCTCCAATTTAATCACTTAGGAATAGATAAAGACACATTTAAATTGCTAAGGTTCAGTAGACAGCAGAATGTTTTGCTAGACCTATCTAATTTTCAGTGATTGCTAATAACGAATGAGCCAATAAAGATTTCCGGCTCGGCGCTGAGATTGAAAGCGTTTTATACAGTAAGCACCTGCTTCAGCAGCCAAGATGTTTCAAGTATATACTGTCCATTTACCTAACAGCATCAATTGAGGTGTTGAGAGCGAACGACAAAGAGCAAGCATCAGCCACAGCCGTATCTTTGGAGATTAAATCAGGAGACCAGATCCTCTCAGGTTTGCTAAACAACGCCGGATGGAAATGATTGTTTCTTCCCAAGCTCATCTGTGAGGTCCCCTGTGTTTTACAGTGTTTCATTTGCAGCGAATGAAGTCTTAATTGACCTGGTGAGGCCAGGCTCTGCAATAACACATCTCCTTACAGGGGTGATACTTCATGTAGAAAAGAGTCAGGAGATGCATTTACAGAAATAGATATATATATATATTACACGCACGCACGCACGCACACACACACACACACACACACAGGAGCGCACACACATTCACACTATTTCTCACACACACACACACACGCACGCGCACGCACACACACACACACACACACACCATCTCAGAAACATGTGGCTTTAGAACCCTTATAGGTGGTTACAGGTAACACAAATACACACACTCACACACACACACACACACACATTGTGTGGATACATGATGCTGCCAACCAAATCTGTACTGCGAGAGTGGGTTTGTAATGCAGCCCGTTTAAACATAACCTATCTCTAGCTCAAGTACACTTGCTCAAGGCTGCTGAGGAGCTGGTCGTGGCAGTACCTCTGCCTTCAGCTACGCTTCCCAAATCCATGGGCGCTGTTCCCGGGGGATATTACTGTAGGCATCTGTCAACAACACAGCCATGTTTTGATGGCGCCAGCCTTTCCAGGAAGTGTGAGCTGCCATATTGGTAAGCTGTCGCCCATGGATAGCTGCGGCATAACATTAGGAGACATCTTTATCGGCGCCATTAGAGCATGTGATGTGTGCTCTCTTTTTGTTTTTTCTTTGGGTATTAGTTCTTCCCGCATCCAGCCATGTGTTAATGTGAGCTTAGATTGATGATGATGGCGCCGAGACCTTGCGTCTCGTCAGCAAAGGACGATGCAGAGGGTGTCGTTGGCATAATGGCTGCTCAACAGTCTCCTTCGTCGCCGGCGGGGGAAGACGACAAGTGTCTCCCCAGGACACTTTGCTGGGGCACGTGTTGCTAGCTTAACAAATTGGGACAAATCTGACGGAAGGCCTCCAACTGGCGGCTCCAGCGTCAAGCCCCAAAGCCTCCCGTCTGAGAGGACAAAGGCCCCGTCCCTCTCCCGCTCATATTCTTAGGGAGCGCTCCCCAGCTCTACACAGCCCCTCCGCCATAGGCTTCACCGCCAGATGAGATCCTGGCACAGCTTAACATCTGGCCGCTTCACCACTGACGCCCTCATAAATAAAAGATAACGCCTGCCTACCGCGCACAGCAGCGCCGGCATAAATCATGTATATGGATTTCCCCTTGCCTTTCATTCTCTCCCTCTCCCACCATCTCTCTTCCTCGGCTTCCTCCTTTGCTACCCTTTAGCATAACTCTTCCCCACTGCCCCGGCATGCCCCGGCCTGTCTTGATCCATTTCTTGGTTTGTTTCCTTGGATCTTCTCTTCAGTTCTACTTTCCTTCCGTGCCTCCCTGCTTCCAGGATGACTAGACTCTAGTTGGAGTCAGTGATGTGCTCAATTAACCAGTGGCGCATCGCAATGGCAAACAAAGACACCGCTCCTTGCCTCAGTGTAATTCATCACAAGCATCTGGTCATTGTTCTGAAATGATGCCATTCTCTCTTAACAGATATCTGGGCATGTGACAATGCACTTCATTATAACAATAATAATGTTAGTATTAATACATTATAAAATGGATAAAACATGCGGTATATATAATTGTTAATGTTTTACTATTATTATTGTATCATACCCTTTGTGTCTGATATGTACAAATAAACACAGATCTCTGGCAATTGAAGTCAGTGACAGCTGCCCTGGCAAGGACTGCTAAAACACATGATCGTAACACATGTTCTCCAAATCATTGTTGCGCGATCAGACCCAAAGCACTGCAAGGCAGGCTTGGATGGTCCCGCTTGGCAAACAGGACCTCGGCACAGTCATGCAGATGACCTGGGGACGACAGGGGCGCGAGACAGAGCTTCCTCCTGAATTAACGGCAGACAGGCGAGACGGGACAGGCGTGGACAATGTCCCCTGCCAAGTGTTGAGAGGAACCGTGCGGTGAACAGTCAAACGGTTGGCTGATAAATATAATCCTGCAGGACAGGCAGACTAAAACCATCTTTAAAAAAAAAAAAGAAGAAGAAGAAAAAAAAGAAAAGGAATTATGTCAAGTCTCTTCTGGCTGATGATAAAGGATAATTACTTTTTTATTCCCCTGCGCTCCAACTGAATACGTTCTCTCAGACGTGAAGACGTAACCTTTAACGAACACATAGCGTGATTGATGAGGCAGCTCATTTCCCCCTTCCAAATGATTACGGATCGCACGTTCCCACTTCTTGGACACACAGAACCATGCTCTCGCACACACACACACACACGCGCGCGCACACACACACACACACACAAAACACATGCTCCATCATCTCTCTGCTACAAACAAGTGTGTGCACGCGACACGTGGGCATCCACAATGGCCGCCCGCGGACACCACCCCAGTGTGTCTGTGTTTGGCGGAGAGACACGTTGACATACACATGCAGACAATGAAGAGCACGCCGTTGTTTCTCTCTTCTACAGCAGGGTGGTAGGAAAGATATTAGGACCCATTCATACAGACAGACAAAGTTAGTCAGCTTGCTGGAGCAGCTCGGGGGATTTCGATATGAAAGTTTAATTCCATGGTTTTTCCATGATGTTTAATCTCTTTAGAAATGTTATTTCCATGACGTGAACAATTATTTTGTGACTCTATAAAATTCTTACCATGACAGATAACTTTAACCCTGTCCAAAAATGACTCAGCTAATTACATGATTCTCTACAATAGGCTTTTCAAAATTCCATGATTTCCCAGAAATTGAAAATGACCCAGTGACACTATATGTAAGGGCATCGGGAACACTACTAGAGGGGACACTTAACATTTTCATTGGCTGCATACCTACAGTATAAAAATATACTGTAAAAGAAGCATATCAGGTCCAATCTGTTGTGCGTGTGTGTATACTGTATGTGTCTGACACTTGATAAATGTGGTGCTCCCATTTAAACCTTCTTGCTACTGTGTCCTCCGACAATAGGGGCTATTGGCGCTATAATGCCTCCAAAATCTGATTATGTCTTTTGGGCGGTCACTGGCTGACAGTGATGGATGGAAATGATAAACTAAGGAACAGGGCATTTTTAAAAAGGTTATAAGAGACATAAAAAACGCAAGATTGGCGGTTACATATCAGAGCAGGCAAGGTCACCAAATACAGTTGGAGGAGGTGATTTAAGGAAGTGAGGAGGTTAGGGAGGTTATTGGCCCTTAATCCCTTGTCACTATACCACCGTGTCCAGGTACTGTGACAGCCCCCACACAATTCATAGCCATTCCTGATAGGTTTCTGGTCACTGTAAATTCTAACTGAAATAAAAAAATGGCAGAATAAGAGAGAGTGAGGGGGGAAAATGTGATAAAGGGAGAGAGAGATTAATACCATAGGCGAGTGGAGGCATTCAGAACCACAGAAACCCCTTGACTGCCGACCAGACATTTGGACGATATTCACATGATCTGTATAAAAGCGGGCAATTCAATCTGTTGGAAGTAAGAAGACGTCATTAACCACAGCACCCCAAGTAAGGTAGTCTGCCTCTAGCTGGGTGAAAGAGCAATGCACGCACAGCAGTCAGCGCGGCGGTGTATTGGTAATCAATACCATAACACAATGAGATAACGAAAAGTTAATCGTGACCATGGTGCTGCCTCCCTATTCACCTAATTATGTGGTAGAAAATCTGTTATTGGTTTGTGTGTTTGCTGTTTGCTTGGCACAAATGTTAACCCCCCCTCCCCCTTCCCACACCACCAACCCCTTCCACAGATAAACCTGCAACAGAATCAGTATTGCCCCCACATTCAAGTGGCTGTTTGCCAACACGGTTTACCCTGGCTTTCTGGGAACAGGATCCCATCCAATAATCACATTCCTCGCCTTGTTTGCCTTCAGCTTCTCTCTCTCTGCCCCTTTCGTGGGAGAGTCCATTCAGAGGCCAGGGACCATTCTACCTCGTCTTGAATGGCTTCAAGCCAGCTCCCCTGCTCCTCAATGGCTGTGAACAGGCCGGCCGGAGCTTTCACTTGGCAAACACAATTAGCCATGCAGTGGCCAGGCCGGGCCTCCACACATTCAGGCTGTGTGAGAGCCAGCCAGCCCCGCCACTTCCTCCTTCCACACCACCAGGCTATTGCAATGCAAAGCAGCACTTTGCTCCTTCTCCTGCCCTCCTAAAGCCATCCCCCAAATCCACCTTTAGACTCGTCTTTGTCCCTCGGTTTACTAATGCGTGGCACTTTTGTGCGAATGAAGGACTGCGCCCAAATGCGCCTGCGTCAGCGCAACAGCTATCACATGGCGGGAGGGAGATGGGGCTGATGGGAGGGTTCAGGAAAGTGTGGCACTGGTTTGAAAATGGGAAGCCATAGCTAGGCAACAAGAATATATACTGTATATGCTAGAATGTCCAGCTAAGGGTAGTGCAATGTATGTATCTGTACGAACCAGAGACTGGGGGGATATAAAAATAAATTAAATAAACGTCAGCTGTCATAAAGCCTGCTTCCACGCATGATTCGAAATTCTATTCCAATGCACGGACGAGGCATGAAGCCGGCATGCCTTCAGTGCGGGGCCCGAGACAGCTTTATATGATTAAAATTGACTGGCACATGGAGCAGCCCTCCACACCCACCCATAATACATAGTGAAGACCCCCCTGGGAGGGGAGGCGGCCAGAAGCCCACCCCCGGCCCCTGTGAACGAGGCGGGTTTGTAAAGAGCACGAGGCTGCCGCCACACTATTCCCTTCTGTTCATTTGTATGTGCTGGCATTTGTGTGTGCGCGCGT